>JAULBR010036876.1:0-15174 GCA_032355825.1 Melanodrymia aurantiaca
GTCTTTTATGTGCACTATCCCATAGACAGAATAGCACACAACATGGAATTTGATAAACCAGACGTGTTTCACTGGCTTGTCTTGGACAGTGCATATAAAAGATACCTTGCTGTTAATGAGTAGATAGTTTCCTCTGTCATACTCACACTAATGTCTGTCCTGGACAGGCAGTTGAGGCAGCTAGACTGCATGCACAGGACAGACATGCTTGAACCTCTGTTGGATATAAGCACCGTAAATAAGTTGTAATTACCTAACTAATGTGTTGTTCTTCTAGAAAGTTGGCTCACATGTATGCTCCACACAACTGTGGACTCCATTAAAAAAACATTTCCCTCTTTAAAAAGTGTTTACAATGATTATTAGGGATGAAATTTGGCAAAGTGCTTGGCAAAGAAATATTGATGACACATCTGTTGGATAAAAACAAATGTAGTATTGATCCTGCGTGATACTGCAAAAGTTCAGTGGTAATTAGAAGACTTGGATTTGTAGTCACGTTTTTCTGATAAAAAACTTAATATATTGACTTTGTATGGATTAATTCACAAACATATTGCTATGTTTCGGTTCATATTTTAATATCACAGCAATGTTGATGTCTGAGTCTCTCATTTTAGTCCAGGACGACATTCTACAGTGTGTGTTAAATGTATACATATACACACTTTGCTGACAGTCAGGTGTTAATCGTGTTGTAAAATCAGTAAGTTCATAAAGGGAGTGGGGGTCAGTACCGATGTTGTTTAAAATACAAACAATGTGCAGAAGGTTGGGGGAATGTGGGAGTAAAAGCAATGTTTAGATTCCTTTCCAGGTCAAAACTAAGGTTGGATCCACACTTGATGAATGTTTTTATATTAGGATTAAGAGGGCGATGACCGGTATCCATCTTAACATTGTTTGGATGGTAGAATAACATCGGTATTTATGCAGCACTTGATGAATGTTTATATATTAGGATTAAGAGAGAGATGACCGGTATCCATCTTAACATTGTTCGAATGGTAGAATAACATCAGTATTTATGCAGCACTTGATGAATGTTTATATATTATGATTAAGAGAGAGATGACCGGTATCCATCTTAACATTGTTTGGATGGTAGAATAACATCGGTATTTATGCACCGTCTCTAACTTAGTAACATCATTTTAAAATGTGTGGAAAATACTTAAATGTAAATGTTTCAGTGTCTTTAAAAATACTTATTCCACTGTTATAAAGGCAATTGATGTCAGATTTCATGTTTTTCTTTATGTTCATTTTGGTTCAAATTTCTTATCTGAAATTTTACTTGTCCAATTGAAATTTAAAGTCGATTGACTATAAAATTCATAACGTTTTTTTTGTTAAACTTTAAAATGCAAAAATAAATTTCGAAAACATAAGATATAAATGTAAGCTATTAAACCAGGGTGCAATTTGTTTTTAAAGTTGTGATTAGCAGTTTTTCCTACTGGAAGAAGAAAAGCCACTACTGGAATTTGATTAGCACTTTTATAAAACAAGTAAAAATATTGCATTGTGATCGCAAGAATTAGCATCGTTTTTTGCGATGGGAACTCAGTCATTTTGCAGCCTGTAAACATACCCATACAGGATTATATGAGAATTATATTATGTTTAAAATTTTTTTAAATCAATTTGTAGTTTGTAAGACTGCTTGTTTTAGCTTGAAAAATGGTTAGATAGCAAATATCAGAGTTTATAAATTCATGTGCATGTCATAAAACTCACGTATCTCCCGGGCATGCCGTTCAAGGTGATATTTTGTTTGGCATCTAACATAAATATGTTTATGCTGTAAAAATCGAATCATTATGTTGACATACATGTACTTTATGTGAATGGCATTGCAGTGAGCTTCATTAATTACGATACTTGAGTTGTTTCAAGATTGCCAAGTCGTGACTGCTCTATTGATATAACAAAGATGTTATTTCTCCGTAATGGCCATTGTATTGATGTGTTGGTTCTAACAGAAACAGAAATCAAATCTTCAATCTGACTCCAGAGGGACTACAAATCTGCAATGAGGTCTGGGAAGTTGAATTATCTATCTTCCTCAATAGACAGTCGGGTGTTCTCCGTGTTAATCAATCATACACAAATGGTACATCAAACATGTGCAGATTTAGGGTGGACCCAAAAAGTTCTCTGTGTTAATCAATCATACACAAATGGTACATCAAACATGTGCAGATTTAGGGTAGACCCAAACAGTTCTCCGTGTTAATCAATCATACACAAATGGTACATCAAACATGTGCAGATTTAGGGTGGATCCAAGGGGCCCTTCCCCACCCCTCACACTTTATTTGGTGAATTATTGATTCTTTTGTGTTAATTTTGAAATTTGTGCAAAATTGCACTTATTTTTTCTAGTGGCCCACCATTTGAAATTTCTGGATCAGCACCTGTCACATGTTGTAGGAGATATCTAGTCTATTTGAAAGTGTGTAAAGGATACCTTGTTAAAAAAATTCAGAATATGACCAGTTTTACAGTATTTGAATCTACATGTATGGCACATTTCGTATCCATATTAACTACATGTAAAGAACAATTCATATTCAACTATAACTTTGTGTGCACCATTTCTGCAGACATTATAAAGGTTCATTTTATACATCTCACAACGGTATATACCGGGTAGCAGAGCGCAGAGCAATTTAAAATACTGGAATTGGTGGAAATCTTCTCGGGATGGTCTACAAGCATATTTCTCATTCATCATTGTTTGCTTTGTCTGCTGGAATTCAATGCTTCCTGTAGAAAACTACTTCCTGTAGAGAGCAGAAATATGTATATATTTACTATTTAGTCTTGCTATTTAGATTAATTACGTATACAAATTGATATTTTGTCAACATTTAGTTTTGCTGAAGCAGAAATATGTCATGTTTCCAAACCATACTCCTTGCAATGGCATTTGGACATTTATTACATCTAAGTACCTTTATATTCAGAAAAAACATTTTGATTTTATGTTTTCATTATTTTTGGATTTTCTCAATCATATAAATCTAAAGGATGAAATGGTTTTCCAGGCTTTGATTGTTTGCTAACAAGACTGCAGCAATTACAATACCAAAATAAATCTATTCAGAAATATATCCGAAGGAAAATATATTCTGTTAGGATCGATATTTAATTTTGATTCTAAGATTTATTTGTAACATACCTATATAAAAACGAGCTTTAATGTTATTGAATCTACTATTGACGTCATGGTTTGTGCACTGAGTTTAGTAATACTAATTGTGAGAAATATGAGAACATACATTTAGCATGGTTGTTTGCAAGCCAAGCAGCTGAAGACATTCGTTGTACCAAGGGAATAAAATAAATCAATCTGTTAATGGAAGTTTTGAACATTCTTGTTTGCTCCCATTTCAGGAAACTAAATAATAAGTGTCATATTGCATACATGTACATCAGCTAATACATATTGATGACTGGATTTCAGATTATACTCAGCTGGCATGAAAGTATTTTATATTCGATTGTTGCAAGGGCCGGAATAGCCTTAGTGGTGGGCAAGTGCTCTTGCCCTCTCCCAAACATTTGTGTTGCATTTTGTTTTACATTCTTGGTGCCATCTGAAAGGTCCAGGTGCCCATTAAAAATTGCAGCCTTTCCAGTGTTAACCCCTTCATATTCAACACACTGCCCCGGCACTGGTCACTTGCTAGTTTTCTAATTATTGTACATTTACATTAATGTTTTCATTATTTGTATGATGGTCTATACTTTTTTTACATAATTATATTCCATTAAAGGTCACTTCTTTTATTATTTATGAAATCATAATATATGTTTCTTATTTACCAAGCATGTCATGATAGTTAATTTTAGCATTACGTTTGTCAGTACCTTTATGAAACATGACTAATGGCTTAATATTGATTTATTACTACAAGTATATTCAGAGTGTCTTTGTCTCAGTCTCGTTTAAGGCCATTGGTACCATGAATCTTTTTTTAATCTTTTATCAAACGTTACATTTCTGTATAAGTTTATGGTAATTTTGTGCTATTATTGTTACAAAAAGGATTGTTTCTACCCTGTTATGGATGTGCTTGCATGCAATGTCATATTGAATTATGTGTGTTACTCGTCATCTCATCTTGTCATAAAAATATGTTTAGCACAGTCATACATTTGGTGGCTATTCTTGGTGTACTGAAAAGTTAAAGTTATGGGTGCTTCATTGCTTTGGTGAGATTTTAATTTTCTTTCAAGTAAAAATAGGATGTCAGTGATTTTCAATTTATCAAAGAAGATAGCTTTGAAAATTCCCAAATTCTTAGTTTAAAATTCCCAATTTGGTGTACCAACATTTTTAGCTCTTTTATTTTCTTCCCTGTTATGTCTAAAATCGTGCTAATTTTTTCAATCCCGTCAGCCATGGGACCCAAGTGTAAAATCCTACATAAATTCCTGATGGTAGCCATCTTGTTGTCAAACGACTTAGATTAGAAGTGTTAATGTGTTTTTGTTAGAAGTGTTAATGTGTTTTTGTTAGAAGTGTTGATCAATGTGTTTTTGTTAATATTTTGCAGGTTTGTATTGAATCAGCCAATATACCAGTACAGAGAATACTCTACAGTAATTACGAACCATGGTATATTCCAGTAGCACTAGCAAACGGAATAGTTCCCGCAGTTCTGCTCGAACTGTAGACATCCCCTTGCAAACAATTAAACACGGGAACAAGATGGATCCACAAGAAAGACAGTTCTTAGATGCAGCAGAAAAAGGTGATAAACTAACCATGATTCGTTGCCTCCACAGTCCTACCCCGGTGAATGTAAACTGTACAGACATGATGGGACGCACTGCTATTCAAATTGCTGTTGACAACGAAAACACTGAGATTGTGGAACTGCTTCTGAAACAAGATGGTGTTCAGATTGGAGATGCATTACTGTATGCCATTCGAGAAGGTGTGTACAGGATAGTGGAGATGTTGATTGAACATCCAACGATATCACGTGATATGCTCGGTTCTGACTGGAGCAAAACCCTCAACGTTGGTGAAGAAAGTTATGACTATTCTCCAGACATCTCACCTGTCATTTTGGCTGCCCACTGCAACCAGTTTGAGATTCTGCAACTGCTACTGTTACACGGTGCCATCATTAATCGACCACATCAGTTGTCGTGTTCGTGCAAACGTTGCCAGGCAAAAGTTCATGCGGACAGTCTTCGACACTCACTTCTACGCATCAATACATACAGAGCATTGGCTAGCCCTGCATGGATTTCCATTACAAGTCCTGATCCTGTTCTGTCAGCCTTCAAGCTATCCTGGGAGCTGCAGAAGCTGGCGTTGAGGGAAAATGAGTTTAAGGACTCGTATAACGAGCTGAGTTATCAGTGTAAGAAATATGCCTGTGACTTGCTGGATCAGTGCCGCAGCAGTGACGAGGTGATTGCCATTCTCAACAAGGTGAGTGACAGCGACTGTGATGAGGATGAGGATGAAGAAGAGGATGCAGATGGAGAAAAACTGACTCTGTCCAGACTGAAGCTGGCTCTCAAGTATGAGCAGAAACAGGTACGTACATCTATTGTCTCTTGTTACACACCAGTGCATTGTATTGCTATATGATAACCATTCAATAAACAACAGTCGTTGTTTACTGAGCTACTCAGGTCATCCAGGTTGTCACTGCCTCATTAGTACATGTATACTCGGATTGATTTTCAAAGACTAATGATTGGCTCTTCTGCTAAAAGTTGTAGTTATTTTAGTTGGAAACCGCGATTTGTTTTGAATAAATAAGTTTAGGAATGACAATGTACTGTGCTCATTTAAATAAAGACAAGTGAGGACATGTTTCAGAAAAATAGCAGATAGTAGACCAAAACATAAACATACACATAAATTTACACATTCACCAGACTTAAACAAAACTTTCATTAATGTATCTTGCACCTATCAAACATGCAAGTGATAATATAAAAGGTGTTGAAAGTAATTGGTATGATGTTAAAAATTCAATTTTGAAGTAAAACTCTTTGATAACTCACACTTAATAAAGAATGACCAGGATGCAATTTGTTTTAAAAATTGTAATTAGCGGGGTTTTTTTACTGGATGGGAATGGAAAAGCAACTACTGTAATTTGATTAGCACTTTTTATAAAATGAGTAATAATATTGCATCACAATGTCAAGATTTTGCATCGCTTTTTGCGATGTGAACCCAGTCATTTTGCAGCCTGATGACCATTTGCGACGTCCAGTAATTGCGTTGAGTCGTGTGACATGTATTGTTAACATCAGACTTACGTTCAATAGGACGAGCGTTTTGATACCAAGACAAAACTTTTTGTCACCAGTGTTTGCTTCTAACATTAAATGAATGTGATAAGTACATGATCGGTACCAGTCACATTGTTCGCGAGTGCTCGCCCTATTGAACACAAGGCTGGATCATACTACAGTGTAACTGCTTGATATTAAGCACATGATTGAATCAACATAGCAATGTGGACAGCTTATATTAGTCCATCTTTTCACTGATATGAGCAGTAGTTGTTATAATTGAAGATCAATAGCTTTTTTTAGATCGCAGACAGGGTCATCCTACTGACATTCATGAACATTAATTAAGTTAACTATAGGTGATGGTTAGAAGTCGGCGGTAAGAGGAATTCATAAAAGGTGATTCAGAAATAGTTCATTGCACAATGTGACAGCAACAGTTAAAGATGTCATGCTCTCAACTTTGTTTGTTTACAGGTTCCTGACCTATCATATTTTTTTCCACTTACATGTATCCTAAACTTTTTTTGGTAAAATGTTTTATAGTTAATTTTAATGTTTTCCAATAATAGAATACTGGAAACCCTGACCTACCAGCCCTATTTTGTTTCCCCATAAAGCCTTTGACATTTCTGATATATATACATGTATGCTGTCTGTTACGATAGCTCTATATACTTCTCCATTTGTATTTATGATATTATGACATCAACTTTCTCCATTGATATCTATGATGTCATGTCATCAACTTTCTCCATTGATATCTATGATGTCATGTCATCAACTTTCTCCATTGATATCTATGATGTCATGTCGTCAACTTTCTCCATTGATATCTATGATGTCATGTCGTCAACTTTCTTCATTGATATCTATGATGTCATGTCATCGACTTTCTCCATTGCTATCTATGATGTCATATCATCAACTTTCTCCATTGATATCTATGTCATGTCATCGACTTTCTCCATTGATATCTATGAAGTCATGTCGTCAACTCTCTCCATTGATATCTATGAATAATAATGATGTCATGTCGTCAATTTTCTCCACAATTGATAACAATGATATCTATGATGTCATGTCGTCAATTTTGTCCATTGATATCTATGATGTCATGTCGTCAACTTTGTCCATTGATATCTATGATGTCATGTCGTCAACTTTGTCCATTGATATCTATTTCATGTCGTCAACTTTGTCCATTGATATCTATTTCATGTCGTCAACTTTCTCCATTGATATCTATTTCATGTCGTCAACTTTCTCCATTGATATCTATGATGTCATCCTATCAACTTTATCAATTGTGAATTTATTACATGTACAGTGTATGTCGTGCTATCAACTTTTTCCGTGGACAATGTACGTTGTCAACTTTCCATATCCCTACCTGGAACTTCAAGGATCATGTTAAAAGGATCATGTGATAACAAAATCCATTCACTGCATACATGTACATCTATGTATTCTAGATAAAGATAATAACATTGTAAGCTGAATCAATAGACATATATTGTATAGCTATGTACACTGTATGTAAATTATGAAGCAAATTATTATAAGTGCTAGTCTTGATCATTTTATCTATGGATTTTTTACCTACCCGGTACATGTAAATCTAGTAGTCAATTCAGATATGATATGTTTTGCAATGTGCTTTTTAATTCTGATTATGTATACTATTTGTTACTTCTAATCAAAACTAACTTATTTCTTTAAAATAGATTGTTTGAATATTTTTATGCATGTAAGAAGTTATTCAGAATTACAAAATTGTTTGCAAGCTTGATATGTTGTCTGTTATATAAGTAATAAAATATGCATTGAGTTGCAGTTATGCGCCTCATTGCAAGTAGTTTGGCCCAGCTCATCTGTCTTTCGACATTGGTCCATATAAGTCTAGCCACTATACCCTTTGAACAGTCCAGCCTGGATGACTCAGGAGCCGAAGCTCCGTTGGTGGTATAGTCATTAACACTTTGGGAGTAAGGCAGGTAGGTACTGGGTTCGATCGAGGCATGGGATTTTTAATCACTGTACTGGCTCCATAAAGGTTCAATGAGTAGGTGTACACCACTTACACAGACCATTGATCCACAATTGGTATAACAAAGGCTGTGGTTGGTGCTATCCTGTCTAGGTGTGTGCATATAAAAGATGCGTTGCTGTTTAGTAGTAAATGGCAGATTTTCTCTCATACTAACACTAACTTCTGTCCTAGGCAGGCAGTTAAATCAGACAGACTGCATATCTGGGCAGATGTGCTTGAACGTTAATTGGATATTAGCACGTAATTAACTTAACTACCTGACTGGCTATGTAAATGCAATATATAGAAGAAAATGTAATTTTCAGACAAATTGTTTCATTAACATCTGTAATAACATTCTGTTCTGTTCTGCTAGATGGAAATTCCTGCATGAGTGTTAAATGAGAATAATTATTATGATAAAGTATTGATTATCGTCTGTGGACAGTGACCACGCCCTATATGTATGCTGTAGTTTAAGCGTACATGGTGCAATGCACTTGAGAAGACAAACACACACAAACGTATTGATCAGCCGTACATTCAATAATGCGAGCACTCTGGAACTATGTGACTGGTACCGATCGTGTACTATCACATCACATTCATTCAATGTAGATGCCAATATTGGTGTCAAAACATTTTGTCTCAGAAGCAGAATGCCCACGCTATTGAATGCAAGGCTGGCTTTCCTCATAAAGAAGAACTAACTAAAGATTGTCAATAGCTGCGTTTACACTTACAAAAATTAAAATGTTTTAATCTGGGTTTTTTTACCATTACCGTAGTGTAGTTTGAAGCATGTACTCTGCCTGGTTTGCTGGCTCATAAACATGCATGTTTGTATTTGCATAGGCCTTTATAACACGAGTTAATACATGTACATATAGAAAATTATGTGACTAAGTTTAATACGATTTTTATGAATAAGTACGTTACAAAATGGTCAAAGTGATTAAGAGCGAGCTAGAAACCATTTTGTAATGTACGAGTTCGTAAAATGGTATTAAACTCAAAGATATTTGTTATTGCATCAAATTCATCACACATTAACAAATGTACACATTTCTAAACCAGTGTTTTCATCTTGAGCGAATGAATACATAAGCTGAAGTGCAGATAAAATAACATCTGCTATTAAAAAGTACATTAAAAATTGTAATTTAACACTTCTTTCTTTTTTTTTATCGAAGAAACATCCTTTTTGGGTTTGTAAGGTTTATGGAGCTTTGGTGCAGATATTATTGATTTGATGAATCCGCAGTGAGTGTCAATAATCTCTAAGGAGAATTTGAATTTGTCTGTGCGACTTGTCACAGTTATTGATTTTTTTACTTAGATTGCATAATACCATAGTTTTATTCAATGACAGTTTTCTGATTTATGCATGGTTATGATTTCACAATCCTTGCATTTTTTCCTGTTTAATACATATGACAATTATTTATATTAAATCTGAAAGAACTTAATAAAATTATATTGTTATGATTTTGAATTGTTTTTAAATCATGTAACATTTACTACCTACATGTATGCTGAGTGTGCTCATGACATTCAGAAATGTTATAAAACATCAAACGTTAAGTATTTGTGATTATACAGTGTATGCTGATTATGTTTGATGTTTCTCCCTCCAGTTTGTGGCACACCCTCACTGCCAGCAGCTGCTCACATCTATCTGGTACGAAGGTCTCCCAGGCTGGCGCAAACGAAATGGATTTACCAAGTCCCTTATCTGTATCGGCCTTATTCTCCTTCTACCCTTCATGGCGCTCTACTACTGGATCTTCCCAAGGAGCAAGATCGGCCAGCTTCTTAGAAGTCCTTTCATGAAGTTTCTCTACCACAGTGCTTCGTTCGGAGTCTTTCTATCTCTGCTGCTGTCGGCGTCAACAGACGTCGTTACACCACCGAATCGAGAACGATTTCGAGGTCCCCCTCCATCCGAGTTGGAGTGGTTGATAGTGCTGTGGGTTGCAGGTATGTTCTAGGTTACGTTGGTGTGGTTGATAGTGCTGTGGGTTGCAGGTATGTTCTAGGTTAAAAGTAAAGTTTTATTTGTATAATGACGCCCCTGGAACGCATCAATTATAAATCAGCAGTTATTGGATGTCAGACGCATGGTTATATTGACACATGGTCTCAGAGGAAACCCACTGTCACCGCTTCATGGGCTACTCTTACCCAAAAACAGCAAGGGGTCTTTTATGTGCACTATTCCATATACAGAATAGCACACAACACGGAATTTGATAAACCAGACGTGTTTCACTAGCTGGAATGGAAAATAACCCATAAAAATGCTTGGCTCTGTGGAGGATCGATCTCTCGACGCATCCTGCCACAGGAGGACATTCTACCTCTGAGCTACGTCCCACTTCCCCAACTGTAGTATGACGTCACACAAATGAACAAAGCTTACATTACTGGGTGCATTTCCTGCTTTAAAAATAAAAAAGCTTGTCAAATGTTGTACAAGAATGTACATACTTGTAGTAATACATTAGTTTGCTTATATACATGTAGTTTTTTTTGGTTTTTTTTAAATATATGAAAAAAAGAATTCTTAGTAAATTTGTTTAAAGTTTAGGATCGGTGTGACAAAATAGCGTTGGTCGGTAAACAAACCTTTTTCACAACACTCATTTTCACAACATTCTGTTTTTATTAAAACATTTTTTATCACCCATAAACTGTATGGCCACACACAAACCCACGTAATTTGAAACTTCATTATATTTTTGTGTCTAAAACTTATGGGTATTGCACTAATTACTACTAATACTTCGAACATCATTATGACATTAATTTTCAAAACTACTGGGTATTGCACTAATTACTACTAATACATGTACTGCGAACATCATTATAACATTAATTTTCAAAACTACTGTGTATTGCACTAATTACTACGAATACTTCGAACATCATTATGACATTAATTCTCAAAACTACTGTGTATTGCACTAATTACTACTAATACTTCGAACATCATTATAACATTAATTTTCAAAACGCATATTGCACTAATTACTACTAATACTTCGAACATCATTATGACATTAAATCTTCATCCTATAGACAAACTATCTATAACGACCGTACAGCGGTCACAGATATGGAATGTTAATGACTGCGAATGTGAAGATAGAAATGAGCTGTTCCTAATGAAGGAAGGAAGGGTATGGATGGATGATACATTCATCAAGCGCCTGGGAGAGGACGAGGACAGATAACGCTATGTGACAGACTGACAGGTAAGCCAGGTCAGACCGGTGTCAATCTATTCACGCTGATGTCTCAACACGACCTCTTGCTCTTCTTACCTTCAGGCTTAATCACTAATTACAACCAATCAACCGGAATCATGTTCCAGGAATGTGCGTGTGTGTGTGTCACCTTGAAGTAGGTTAGATTTGATCATCTATTTCAATTTTATGTACTACATGTACATGTAGATGATGATGAACCACTCTCAGTATCATGTACAGGGGAGTGGGACGTAGTCTAAAAGTAGAACGTCTGCCTGTGGCGCAGCGCAAAACATTTTATGGGCTATTTTCCGTTCCAGCCAGTGGTACATGACTGGTTTATCAAATTCCATGGTTTGTGCTATCCTGTCTATGGGATTGTGCACATAAAAGACCTGTTGCTGTTTTTCTGTAAGAGTAACCCATGAAGCGGTGACAACAGGTTTCCTCTGTGACCATGTGTCAATATAACCATGCGTCTGTTGTCCAATAACCGCTGATTTATAATCCATGTGTTTCTAGTGGTGTCGTTAAATAAAACAAACTTTACTTTTATCATGCAAGCTTTGGCATTTATAAATAATAAATATGTTTCACCAAAAAAGATTTCAGTGGCCTATAATTTGGGGCATATATTTTAGTCTGTAATCTTGAGCATAGTGCATACATGTACATGTAGGCAAAATAATATATGTATGCATCACATACTGAGTGGGTGTACACATATTTTAACACCAAGCATCTATGTACTCTTTTTACTAGAATTTGAAGTGCATCTTACATGTATGTTTGTAGAATACAAGAAAATGCTTTTAATGTTTTTTAAGTTTCCAGTTTAAATGTTCCCACACCGGACATGACAAGTGTCATCATTCCAGCTCTGGAATTGAGTACACGTTTGAATAGAAAAGCCTCATGATGCCCCTGCTAGGCCAGGGTAAGAGGGACTGACAGTGTGCTTGAGTGAAAAGTGATGTTCTAATACCTATATTAAATTTAACACCATACTAAAATTAATCATATTCACAAAAGATTTGTAAAATCTAAAATACAAATCTTCTTCAAACAACTTCAAGACAAAATTTTAAATTTACCGTCGATATTGTTCTGGGAATTCCTATGCAGGATGACCACACAACAATGGTAATAAATCCGTTGCACACAACTTAAAACATCTGTAAATGTGTCGTCCTGCCCGTTGAAATTAATCCTTAAATAAACGGCCACATTCGACAATCAAGCAAGGCAAGATTTGAAGACCAATGGGCTTGTGGACAAACACGGTCTCGACTCCAATGTTGTCTCACAAGGAGAAGCAATTCCTCAAAATATTTGCCTTCATGACTAGCAAGAATACAAAAAATGCAGAAACACAACAAATACTTCTGCCCATGCTCGTTCGCAAGCTCGGTGAGAAAGCGTTTGGAACACAGGAGATCAATCACCGACAATACGGACATTAACAATCAATAACTCGTGTGTAGGGAGTGAACAACAGACGAACGGAATAAATAATGGAATAAATACGCCTGTGTCATAATCAAATAAATATCATGCCATGATAATCAAATAATTGTAATATTATTATATCCAGAAGCATATTACTATCGGTTTTTTATTATTATTTCAAATGATTATTTTGAAGTGAAAAAACTTTTATTTTTGGACTGAATAACTTTCCGGTTGTGTTGTTAATGTTATTGTGACTGGAGGTCTAAAATTAGATAACGATCGGCCTATTTTGATATTTCTGTCACTGGTATTTATAGTTAATGAAAGAGAATTTGCAACTTGGCTGACTTGAGTATGGAAAAGTGCATTGGGGCTGGGACGTAGTCTAGAGGTAGAGTGTCTGCCTGTTGCACGATGGGTCAAAGGATCAATCCTCCACAGTGCAAAACATTTTATGGGCTATTTTCCGTCCCAGCCAGTGATACACGACTGGTTTATCAAATTCCGTGGTGTGTGCTATCCTGTCTATGGGATAGTTCACATAAAAGACTCCTTGCTGTATTTCGGTAAGAGTAGCCCATGAAGCCGGGACAGCGGGTTTCCTCTGAGACCAATAGTCAATATAACCATGCTTCTGACGTCCAATAACCGCTGATTTATAATCGATGTGTTCCAGTGGCGTCGTTAAACAAACAAACTTTATCTGTATCTGTACAAGATAATTATTGTCCTTTCGGGTCTAAAGCCAGGAGAGTTCATACAAAATATAGATCACATAATTATAGTTGCGTTTGGCAATAAATTACTATAATGTTTGTAAGCACTAATATGTTACAAATAGCATTAGTACATTAGCCTCGCACGCACGATGGCATTCGTCTTAAAACTAAGTATTGTGACATAACCGCATACGATAAAACCTCTTCTCAAAGATACATACTATATACCTCCCCATCCGTCAGAATCCCTCCAAGAAGATGACTGTGCTTTGTATTGGTTGTCATGATACCTGATAGCAATGGAAATTTTTTCGAAATATCCCCGGACTAAACTGTAATCTGTCTAAAATCCAAGAGGTGTTGGTATATCTTATAGTATTAACGTGAAGGTTCCATGCGGACTAGGTAACTCAACTGTCTGCCCAGGATTGTTAAGCCTAAGACAGCAGTTAATGCTGGCATGAGATGGGAAACCCGTTGCGGCCACACAGTGGTAATGTGGAGTCTTTGATAAGCATTAAGGGACCTTTTATGTGCACTTTCCCATAGGGCGTATCATAAAATATCCTAATTCGACCTTAAATATTTTTTCGTATGTCCAAAACATTTTTTTAATATTTCAGCAATTTCCACGAAAACATTCCAAAACTATCAATATAATTATATCAAAACCTATTTAATATTCGTAAATAAAATTATTTTCCAAAATAAAATGTTTTTCCTACCTACCTACCTACCTACCTACCTACCTACCTATCTACCTACCTATCTACCTACCTATCTACCTACCTATCTACCTACCTATCTACCTACCTATCTACCTACCTACCTACCTACCTATCTACCTACCTACCTACATACCTACCTACCTACCTAGGCATAATATCACAAACCACAGTCTGGGTTATACAGTGCCTGTATCCGATTACGGTTCAAGCACGCCTGTCCAGGACACGCAGTACCGCTGCATCGACTCCCTGCCCAGGACAGAACGTAGAGTTAGTATGAGAAAATAAACTTGCTGCGTATTACTAAACAACAATGAATCTTTTGTATACACTATCCAACAGACGGAACAGTGCATACCACGATATTTGTTAACCAGTAGTGGGAAATCGCCATGAACGGCATTCGAACCCAGTACCTATACCAGTTTTTAGCCCGATTGTCTAACCACTACACCACGAACACCGGTCGCTAGTTAACTCAATTTAACTTATTTACGTACTATATCCAATTCACATTCAAGCACGTCTGTCATGGCCACACAGTCGCCTGCCTTGACTGTCTGTCTAGAACAGAAGTTAGTGGTGTAGTGGTTAACGCCACGGACTACAGGGTGGTGGGAACAGTGTCCGAATCCAGCTCGTGGATCTCACTTTCCGACTCCAAACCAGAGTGAGTGCTCCGCCAGGCTCAATGGGTAGGTGTAATACCACTT
>JAULBR010036987.1:0-15169 GCA_032355825.1 Melanodrymia aurantiaca
AGCACAGTGTATTTGTCAGCTTGTACGGATCTATTCTTAATTGGTACACAATAGAGATTACCGACAGACTGTAACAGGTTCGCCTGTAGCGGCATGTTGCACGCCGAGCAAAGACAAAGACACTGCCAAATAACCTCATATTGAATATAGTTTAAACAATATTTATTACCGTCATAATTATAAGCGGTTTGGGATTGGCCAACAGGCAAAAGCATATATAAAGGCCTCTCCCTACATGTATAATTACAAATATTTTATAACAAGATGGCAAAATCATATTTATCTGAATGAAGCAGATTTACAAATGAAAACATTTTTCATTTCATGTTGAATTTGGCTCATAATGTATATTTTCTTGTTATTGTTATTGTTATTTTAAAAACAAGTCGATGCTTTTTTCCACAACATGTATGCAATGTTTTTAAATAAGGGATTAATAGAATTTTTTTTTTTTTGTGGGAACAAAAATGTGTTCTGCAACTTAGCAACTGTTGTGCGAAGGAAACCATTATTGCCAAATGTTTTGCAGCCTGTTTAAAGGTTTGAACTAAAGAGTTTGATGTTCCAACTTGAAGTTATATGTTTCCGTAGCGACTAAAAGCATTATCATCCAATAACAACACACTGCCCACAGGTCAGTTATTGTGTCCCTTTCCATAAACGATGCATTAGAAAACCCGTAAATGTAGTAATAAAATCAGCATTAGAAAACCGTAGATATAGTAATAAAATCGGCATGTTCATGTGATTTGATGGATGAAAATAAATTGGTGATAGTTTTGTACAAAGCGTTGCCAGTCTCCAATGCTGAATAAAACATTGACCAGACATGTCCAACACTGACCATGACTTATGTGACCAGGACCTGACATATTTATCACTGGTAAACCACAGGATGTCCTGACATCTTCAAACCATTACCCATCCAGCTTGGAAATAGAAAGGACAAGTTTATACATTTATTTGTCACATTGAGCCAAACTGCATTGTGATGGACATGCTCAGCTAATCTTGGACATTGTATAGACATTGGGTGGGAGAGGGGAATTTTTTTTACATAAAGTTTGTTTAATGACACCACTGGAACACATTATTGATTATTAATCAGTGATTATTGGATTTAAAATGCACGGTTTATGTACACTTTCCCACAGACAGGATAGCACACACCACATCCTTTGATATATCGGTTGTGGATCACTGGTTGGAATGGGAAATAACCCTATGGGTTCCCTGAGGAGGATCAATCCTTCGACCCATCAAGCCGCAGGCGGATGCTCTACCGCTGAGCTACGCCCCGCTCCTGTATTTAAACAAAAATCCATTTAGATGTGCATGTAAACATTTAAAACTGCCAGTTTTCTCCTGGCAGTCAGATTTGTGTGGGTACATTACAGTATGTGTCGGGTCCGGAGTTAGGAATGGCAATGTTTTTGCAATCTGACCAATTCCCTCCTAATCCTAACATAAAACATTGCTCCATTCCCTCCTAATCCTAACATAAAACATTGCTCCATTCCCTCCTAATCCTAACATAAAACATTGCTCAACCATGTACAAGTGTTTTTACATAAAAAGCAATCTAAACTTGGCTTTTTTTTAAAGCAATATTTATTCAGTAAATGAGTGGATTGGAAAACAGGCGACATGCCTATATAAATGCCTCTCCACTAGATAAATTACATGTAATATGATGTGTACATTAAAGAATAAAGTAGAGTAATAATATTATAAAGTACATTTATAACTTTTTTTAATACAGCCATTATATAAACTAAAAATAGGGTGTTGGCCATTTATACCTCCACCCAATTCCCAACATTGCATTCTGAACATTGTGCGGATTGCGAAACACATTGACATTAATTTTATACATTAAGCAGTGGCTTTATTTGACGATCTATTGATTGGTACATTTGGAATGGGATGTCTTTGTTCAGTTTTCTATCAAGGTGAGATGATTGCTCTTGCTTAATTACCTGTTTGTATTATATGTCATGAAATATTCATGACCATCTGTATCTTCTGGTATAGGTCTTGCAGTTTGCTATACAAGCCTTGCTGAGTATTCTTCTATCAGCAAACGGTGAGAGTTTTCAACCTGTCCTTGGATCATCAAGTCTATAGATACGAGCTGGTACAGTGTAAACCAAATCCATCAATAATAAATACATATCTGTTGTTTATATTTGTACAATTAGTTGTGGTCAGCGCATGAGTAGTAATTAGTTTTTATACATCGACATGTCACCTTGCGATGGTCACTGTACAATTAGTTGTGGTCAGCGTGTGAGTGGTAATTAGTTTGTATACGTCGACATGTCACCTTGCGATGGTCTCCTAATTGCTGCAGCTGACAATGGCATAGAATCACGTACAGCGTGAGCAACCAGAACATGATCAACACGGTTGTGTATGGCTTATAGTCTCATAGATTAGCCCTGACAGACACTTAGGCTGATCAGTCAAGTGTCAACATTATATATCAGGGCTTGAAATACTTCAGTTTTCTGTCCTCCAAAGGAATAGTTGATATTAGAAAACACTTTGAAAATTTACTACACCTTTAACAAATATAATAGTAACACATTATGTGGTAAATAAAAGAACACATTTTTGACATTCTTTCAGAAACTATATTACTGGCATTTTAATGGTCGAAGGATCGATCTTCTACAGTGGACCAATACAGTTATTTTCCATTTCAGCCAGTGATTCATGACTGGTACAAATTTTATACTTTTATCAACACATACTATAAATTATGATATCACAAGACACTTGAGGAGTATCCTCAATGTAAGTGAAAAAAGATTCTTTATCTTTATTTACCTCGTCAGTGGAACTGTTGGGTTATTTCCCATTCAAACCAATAATCCACAACTTGTCCATCAAAGGCTGAGGTGTGTACTATCCTGTCTGTGGGAATGTGCACATAAAAGATCCCTTGCTGTTATTTGAAGAAGAGTAGCAGAGGGTTTCCTTAATGACCAAGTGTCAATATAATCGTGCGTTTGACATTCAATAACCGCAGATTAATAATCAATGTGTTCCAGTGGTGTTTTTAAGCAAACAATCTTTATCTATATTTTACCTGTAACACAATATATATATTTTTTAGACCTGATGTTCATTAATATTCAAACAAAACAGTTCTTCTCTGTTGTTTGGTACAGGCATTAGCTTATTTGTGTGTAATAAACACTTGTTTGATCGTCAGGTCTAGCTTTTCTTTGTACCCCGGTACTGCCCAATAAAGTATTTAATGCAGCTATGTATGACAGTATTCAACACTCCTGTGAGTGTATATTCTTCCTGGAAGTTACAGGGGTCCAGTAATTATTGTGATCTATGCCTGGAGCAAGACTGTTAAAAGGTTCTAGATGGGACAATAATGATGCAATGTTTATTGTTTGGTATTGAGTGGAAGATAATAATATTATTGTAGCAGATGAAAACAGTTGTGACTGTTTGATAAAAATGGACAATACATGTATATGGTACACACGTTGTAAACTATTACATAATGCCTATTTTTAATCAAAGTTTAGATAAGGGCGATTCCATGGTATTTGTCCTGTCCACAACGATTGTTTTTCATCATTTTGGTTAGTTACAACAAAACACTATGTTGTTAGATAATTCCATTGTTAGGAATTTCAGTTCAATTTGCAGTAAAAAAAAATTAATGAAATTTGATAATATTTGCATTTATTGACATAACAAAGAGAAACAATCATTGCGGACGGGACAAATACCATGGAATCACCCATAAACTAGTTTTGCAACACATTTTTGGTTTTATCTCGTTATCAAAGGATTTATAATGGTGCTGTTTTTCTGTTAATGACTATTCAAAATTAAACAATTTAGTGATAATTATAAAGTCCTATCTCCTTACCTGAATCCAACTGATCATGGGTTGGTTGGGGTTGGGTCATTTTTGGTGAGCTTCCATGAGAAAACTGTTCAAACACACCTGTCATGGGCACAACCCCTGACTTCGTCAGAAATACATGACAGGAACTGATCATGTGAAATGTTTCTATTACATTTGGTAACTAAATTTATTGATTCAATCTGAATGTCTACAGAGGAAATAGAAAAATCCAGTGACTAACTTTTGTAAAATTTATTTTGCAGTACTGATCTCTTTTAGATATTAGCATAATATCTTCACATGCTTTAACGAAGTCGGGGGTATATAGTGTTTGTCTTGTCCATCCATCCATCTGTCTATCCATCCATCCATCCGAATAGTTTATGGAGCATATCTACTATGCAATATCATGTAAGAGTAGAGTCATCATAAGTTACCATGTAGAGTCATCATAATTTCTATGTGTGTACATGCACATGGGGTTTAAACGGGTCAAAGTAAGGTATTGCGTTAGACATCGTCCATGTCAATGATGAGTCATATCATGAAATAACCCTTGAATATTTACCATAGAGCTTTTTGAAAGTTTTCACCAGTCCATGGATGGTACAACCGTGAAGAAACCAGTTCTGAGCCCTCGAGGACACAGTAATGCTTAAAATCTGCATATGAACATGCTCTGAAGTATGGTGATATATGCTCGAAATTCACCAATCCTATGCTAATTGATTTTGTCGAAAGTTAAATGGTGATATATGCTCGAAATTCACCAATTCTATGCTAATTGATTTTGTTGAAAGTTAAATGGTGATATATGCTCGAAATTCACCAATTCTATGCTAATTGATTTTGTCGAAAGTTAAATGGTGATATATGCTAGAAAATTACCAATTCTATGCTAATTGATTTTGTCGAAAGTTAAATGGTGATATATGCTCGAAATTCACCAATTCTATGCTAATGGATTTTGTCGAAAGTTAAATGTTTATAGCATGGTCAAAGTTTGCCTTGTTGTTTAACTGATTACAAGTGGCATGAGCGTTTGACCTTGAGACCTGCCCAGTCAAACATTTGAGCAAACAGTGTCAACAAACGAAAGGCTTGAGAAAAACAACATGCTTCAAAACATGCCAATTCTACAATTGTGGAACCCTTTTGTTTAAAAAGATTACAGTTGTACATTTTTCTGTCTTGGAAGTTGGAATTATTACAACTGTTGCAAGCAGAGGACAGTTGTGTTTTTGTGTTGCGGTCAGTTTTGTGATATTATCGTTGTGTTGGTATTTTCACTAAGAATGCTACAAGAAGACAAAATACCAATGGAAAAGAGTCTAATGAAAACAGGTGAAGTTGTGCTACTTTTCTCAGTGTCTTGTTAAAGTTTAATAATTGAGTTCACCCCATTAGTTTACAAGACTTAATGAAAAAGGTGAGGTTGTGCTACTTGTCTCATTGTCTTGTTAAAGTTTAATAATTGAGTTCGCCCCATTAGTTTACAAGACTTCGTGGAAACAGGTGAGGTTGTGCTACTTTTCTCATTGTCTTGTTAAAGTTTAATAATTGAGTTCTCCCCATTAGTCTACAACACTTATCTAGTGTGTTTGTGGGTACTCCGTGCAATAGCGTTCACCTGAGGTTCAATAGGAACCGTTGGGTTATTTCCCATTCCAACCAGTGATCCATGACTGGTCTATGCTTTTCTGTCTGTGGGAAAAGTGCACATAAAAGATCCCTTGCTGTTATTCGAAGACGAGTAGCCTATGTGGCAGCAGCAGGTTTCCTTTGTGACTATGCATGTGACCTCCAATAACCGTTGATTAATAATCAATATGTCCGAGGTCTTGATCTGTACAGGCAATTTGTTTTTCTAGTTTTTTCACAAGCTACACCAGTAGTCGAGTCTGTATTATAGATTGAGCTGTCTTTTCCAGTTTCCCTCCGATACGATGGTGTCAATTGTTTAATACATCATCTCCTTTTTTCCATTGAAGCCAGCAGTGATAATGAATGATGCCATCTTCTGTAGCTAAATGTGTAGTGATAATAGCTGTTGATTTATTAGAGTGTCCATGCAGCTCAATACCTCTGACTTCACCCTTAGTCCAAATTTGTCCAGCCTCGATCCACTGACCGGTCCAGCTTGGGCGTCCCTCAGAGGAGCTGAGCTCCCGCTGGCATTATCTCGCTGGCTCAATGAGTCATGCAAGCCCCCTGGCCAGCCCCCTTGCCACATCGAGGAATCGGGGTTTAATATCATATGACGTATATTATTCATATATCAGCTCTATACACAGATTTTTATTCATTTTTATATATCATTGTATATACCATACTTTGACACCCAATAGCTGATGTCTATTTGCTACTGGGGTGTCGTTAAACATCCATTCATTCATGATATATATTCGTGTTAAATATTGTTATAATATTATTTATTACACAACACAGAATTTGATAAATCAGTCGTGTATGGCTGGAACGGAAAATAGCCCCAAAAATGTTTTGCACTGGGGAGGATCGATCCCTTGACCCATCCAGCCACAGGCAGACATTCTACCTCTAGACTACGTCCCGCCCTGTACAATGTTTAAAAGCCAAAAGTGTATGGACGGAATCGCCTAAACTAACTGTTACACCGAAGTCATTTTTCTATTTTCTTTGTTAACATTTTCCTACAGAAGAACGAAACCCATTTTTGTTTGCTTTTTGTTTTTCTGCAAACAAATCTTTGCTGATTACCTCACAAGTCTGTCAAATTATGCATTCGGAAATACAAGAACTTTCTTTGTTTCCGTTCATTAACTGACACAGCGGTGCAAATTTAAACATCACATCTCCAGATTGCACGGATTATAACATTAAAAGACTTTTCTGTTATGATTCAATATTGACCAGTCAGATAACAAACAGCGATATGTTTTATCTCTCTATTTTCGTGTTTCGAATGGATTGTGATCTTGTATAAAGTCGATGTTAAACAGTTGCATTTTGTTTTTTGAAAAGTGTTTTTTCACGATAATCCTCTGTGAAGGTCTGTTGAGCTTTCTTCACAAAATGCAGACTTTGCCAGGAAGTCGAGCTATTACTCACCCTCGCCTTTCTCAACCTCGCCTCTTTTACCCTCACCTTTCTCACGCTCTCCTCCACACATGCCTGCACTATTTTAGGTGAGCAGCAAATCACTCACGAAAAAAATCAAATAAACAAAATCGTTAAAACGTATTTTAAGAACATGGAATTAATCAAATTATAAACGTTTTCTTAACATAAAAGATTTACAATTCAAAACTATCCTTTTTTGGTATATTACTTGTAATAAATTTACTGAGGAGAGTGATTGCTTGCGTGAAGCCATTTCAGGAGAGTGATCCATGACAACCGGTGTCCATGACAACCGGTGTCCATGACAAACGGTGTCCATGACAAACGGTGTCCATGACAAACGGTGTCCATGACAACAGGTGTCCATGACAACCAGTGTCCATGACAACCAGTGTCCATGACAACCTGTGTCCATGACAACCAGTGTCCATGACAAACGGTGTCCATGACAACCGGTGTCCATGACAACCGGTGTCCATGACAACCGGTGTCCATGACAAACGGTGTCCATGACAAACGGTGTCCATGACAAACAGTGTCCATGACAAACAGTGTCCATGACAACCAGTGTCCATGACAACCAGTGTCCATGACAACCAGAGATTGTATTGTGATTATGCAGTCTGTGTATTTACATTGTGAACATCTGTGACAGGTACTTCGTGCAGATACGTTATACTCAACCTTAGTCATAGTGTCCTGTGTTTCATGGTAACAGGATCGATCCCACTTGTAGACAAACACTGCTTTATGAAATTCTATGGTATGTACCGTACTAGCAGTGAATGGGAAAGTGTTGTGCATCACATCAATCCCTTGCTGCTTATAGAAAAAGTAGCAGTTCTCATTTGTACACCATGTGTTGAAATTACTGTATATTTGACAACCAATGATCAATGGTTAATTAATCAATAGTTTCAAGTTGTCATGTTAAACATTTAATCGATTTTTTATTGCCATTTAAAAAACTTATATCTTCACCTTTCACAAACACCTGGTATGATCACTGCTTTGGCCGTCATTTGTGAGTACATGTCATCTTGACTTTGTTGTACCGATAATATCCCTTGTGCAAAGATAAGTATTTGGCAATGTCAATATCGGTATATGGTTTTGTCATTTAGATTAGAAATCTGGTCACTTTTTTCTTGTTCAAATTTTTTCCATCATGAAAAATATCTCTTTTTACATATACCAATGTGTTTCATTACCAATGTGTCACAACTGGTTTTTGCACCTGTTTGTCATGATCAGTGATTTACGATGTGGAACAAATCGCTGTTGACTGCTGGCTAGTAATCCAGTCTCTTAACACACCAATCGCTTTATGAGAAAATTATTGCCTCTAGGGATTCAAATTTGGCAAGAAGCGTCTCGTTAGCGAAATGGGGTATAATGAAACGGGATTTGAAGGAAGTGCTGTTGTCATAGTGGATCAATCTTCGGTTGTGAATCGAGATCTATTTCACGCTAGCGTCGTCGCTACAATATATCAAAAGGCAATTCTGTAAAGTAGACATTTAGATTTTAATATGGACGGCCGGCCTCACTGAATAATTCTGGTTTCGTTTGATGGATTTTTAAATTATAAGAATACATATTGGGAAGACATTGACTTGCATAATGTAAATCAATATCTACAATACGCATAGGGGCAGGACATAGACTAGAGGTCGAATGTCTGCTTGTGGTGGGATGGGTCGAGGGATCGATCCTCCAAAGCGCAAAACATTTATTGTGCTATTTTCCGTTCTATCCAGTGTTACACGACTGGTTTATCAAATTTTGTGGTATGTGCTATCCTGTTTATGGAATAGTGCACATAAAGGAGCCCTTGCTGTTTTTCGGTAAGAATAGCCCATAAAGCGAAGACAGCAGGTTTTCTCTGAGACCATGTGTCAATATAACGATGCGTCTGACGTCCAAAGTAATAACCACTGATTTAGTATCAATGTCTTCCAGTGGCGTCGTTAAACACACAAACTTTATCTTTACAATACATATACTGGACATAACCAGTCTCCATGGTGTAGTGGTTAGACCATCGGGCTCAACACTGGTAGGTACTGTGTTCAAATCCTGCTAGAGGAGATGTGATCTGTAATTGCAGTACTGACTCATAAATACACCACTTACACTGACCAGTGTCCCACAACTGGTGTAACAAAGGCCATGGTATGTACTGTCCTGTCTGGAAAAGTGCATATAAAAGATCCCTTGCTGCTTATCAGATAGGAATAGCAGATTTCCTCTCTCATACTAACACACTAACTTCTGTCCTGGACAGGGAGTCGATGCAGCTGGACTGTGTGACCATGACAAGACAAGACATGCTTGAACTGTAATTGGATATAAGAATGTAAATAAGTTATAACTGTTATTTTATTAGTTGACTTGGAGCTAGGTTCATCTAAGCTATCGTTTCGTGGCGTGGTGTCCATCCTTGAACAACTTCTCATTTTGAATTTGTAATTTTACAGTGGATTAATAATCCAAAATGGCCACCAAGTTAAACTCATGTATTTTCTATGGGTATGTAGTTTCTGTTCATTGGGCACAATTGTTGTTCACTTCTAATGACCTTGGAAAACCAAACTATGATACCGGGTACCTGTATTTTATTTATTAATGATGGGCATTACTATTAATTATTAATATAAAGTGATATGTTTTCATTTCATATTGTGGCATTCAGCATTTAGTAACTTTGAAAGATCAAATCAGTTGGTTATAACTTATTTACGTCCTTATATCCAATGAGGTTCAAGCATGTATGTCATGGTCACGCTCTCCAGATGCCTAGAATACCTGTCCAGGACAGAAGTTAATGTTAGTATTTCACATTCTCTCATTGACATTAAGGTCAAATTCAATGGTTTTTAAATTAATCGTTCTTAGTGGAATTTACAATAAGGAGTTTCACAGGCCCATATTTATTATTTAGTGCTTTCTATTATTTATTGTCCACTGCCTATGTTCTGGGGGAAATAAATCTCTTTGGGAAAGAAAAAAATATATATATACCCGTACCGGGTAATGCGGGTATATATTTATTTGTTATGAAGTCCATGTGTACATGTAATCACTACAGCATAAATGAACATGTACGGTACTACATCTAATAGTTTTGTGCATAATTTTTGTTATACTTTAAATGACATTGCAGGTAGCATATCATTTATTCAGTCAGAATAATATTAAGTAACAGATATTGTGTGTAAATGCAGAATATTACAATGTATATTGAAATAAAAGAATTTTGCTTTAAATAATTTAACGATTCTTTTTACAATATTATATTTATGTCAATGTTTCGTCATTCTTATAAACTTGTCTATAATTATATGTGGAGCGAACCCCATCTCTAAACAGAGACATAGGAAAACAAATTCCATAAAAAAAAACAGCCACATTAACGAACAGAATAATACAACTGTTCACTTTCCCCCCCATTACAATCAAAATGGCCACCAACAAAACGACAATTACAGTGAAACCCCTCTAAACCGGACCCTCGGTAAACCGGAATTCCCTCTAAACCAAACATATCAAAATCCCGAACAGCCTCAAGTGCTTTTTTAAAACCTCAATAAGCCGAACACCCCTCTAAACCGAACATTTTACTTGGTCCTAAGTGTGTTCGGTTAAGAGGGGTTTCACTGTAGTACATTAAGAACTCGGTGCAGTCAAGACATTTTGATATGTATACAAAAAAAACATTTTCAATTCTTTTTGAATTTTCCCGATCATATTGAGCCGGGCGTAGCTCAGCGGTTGATCGTCCTCATTGATTATTTCCTCATTCAAACTAGTGATCCACGACTGGTTTATGCTATCCTGTGTGGGAAAGTGCACCTAAAAGATCCCTTGCTGCTAATCGACCAAGAGTAGCAGCGGGTTTCCTGTGACCAAGTGTAAATATATAACCATGCTTTGAAATCAAATAACCTCTGATGACTAATCAGTGTTCTAGACGAGTCATTAAACAAACAATATGCGATATAAACATAAGTGACGTCCAATAACCAGATTAATATTCAATGTGTTCCAGTGGTGTCGTTAAAAACAGATGGCTATGCCAATACCCTACTTCAACCGCTTTTACATTGTGATGATAAAAACCAGAGGTAGAATGTCCGCCTGTGGCGGTATGGGTAGAGAGATCGATCCTCCACAGCTCAAAACATTTTTATGGGCTATTTTCCATTCCAACCAGTGATCCACGACTGCTTTATCAAATTCCATGGTGTGTGCTATGCTGTCTGGGAAAGTGCACATAAAACAAAAGATCCCTTGCCTATGTGGCGGAAACGGGTTTTTTCTGTGACCATGTGTCAATATAACCATGCGTCTGACGTCCAATAACTGCTGATTTATAATCGATGTGTTTCTAGTGGCGTCGTTAAATAAAATAAACTTTACTTTTATAAAAGACGCCTTGTTGTTTTTCGTTAAGAGTAGCCCATGAAGCGACGACAGCAGGTTTCCTCTGAGACCATGTGTCAATATAACCATGCATCTGACGTCCAATAACTGCTGATTTATAATCGATATATACATGTAGTGCATGCCCATGCTAATAAACAACCTTCCTAATACCACTATGTACACATTACAATACTTGATTCAGTTTCAACAATGTATATAGATGAACAGAGAATGATGATATTAAAGATTAATATAACAATACAATTAAGTTTCATCAATGTATCAAGAAGAACAGACGAAAATTTGAGCCTAGACAATTATAGTAACTAGAGAGTGTGGTTGGGGGGGGGGGTATAGTCTGGGAAAGGGGGGTATAGTCTGGGAGCTCCCAGATTAACCCCCGGGGTATAGTCTGGGATCTCCCAGACTATACCCGGGTATACTTTGAAGGGGGGTATACTTTGGGACTCTACACCGGTATGGTATGTAATAAACAGAACTAAATATTTACATTTGAAATGTGAATTAATATCTTCTCCCACATTATTTGAACAATAATGTGTTGTTTGTTACTTGCAGGGTTTTATTGATATACTAGAGAAGTTTGCATCGTTTACGTTGAACTTGCAGGTCGGTGTCTATGTATTCATGATGTTGTGTGTTGTTTGTTACTTGCAGGGTTTTATTGATATACTGGAGAAGTTTGCATCGTTTACGTTGAACTTGCAGGTCGGTGTCTATGTATTCATGATGTTGTGGAAAGCTGGCAATAAAGAAAATCGGTAACTTTAAAACTCTTATGTCTCCAGTATTTTCGTTCAAAACCAGTAACTTCAAACTCTTATCTTATCTCCAGTATTTTCATTCAACTGTTAATATGATATTAAATTTAAAAAAATGTGGCTTCAAAGTCTTATCTTGTCTCCAGTATTTTCAGGAGTGGGGTGGCGTAGCTCAGCAGTAGAGCGTCCTCCTGTGGCTCGATGAGTTGTAGGATCGATCCTCCTCAGAAGACCTGTTGAGTTATTTCCCATTCCAACCATTGATCCACGACTAGTCTATCAAAGGTGTGGTGTGTGCTATCCTGTCTGTGAGAAAGTGCACATAAAATGTCCCTTGCTGTTATTCGAAAAGTAGTAGCTTATGCAGCGACATTTAGTTTCCTCTGGGACCATGTGTCAATATAACCATGCGTCTAACGTACAATAACCGGTGATTTATAATCAATGTGTTTCTAGTGGCGTCGTTAAATAAAACAAACTTCACTTTACTTTTCCAATAACCGCTGATTTATAATCGATGTGTTTCTAGTGGCGTCGTTAAATAAAACAAACTTTACTTTTCCAATAACCGCTGATTTATAATCGATGTGTTTCTAGTGGCGTCGTTAAATAAAACAAAATTTACTTTAGTTTGTTATTGAGTAGCCGTCTAATATGCACAAGGGAGCGGGGCGTAGTCCAGCTGTAAATAAAACACACTTTACTTTAGTAGAAACATTTTTTTTAGTTTTGCTATAATTATTGTTTTCAGGAGCCCACCATTACTACTTAGACAGACCCTACTACGGACTGGCGTACACCTGGACGCTCGGACTTCTCGGGGTCGGATACATCGCCGACTGGTTCCGAATGCCTTGCCTCGTGAAACGGGCTAACCGGATTGCCGACAACCTGGAGGACACGGACAGAAAATACGTCGACGACATCTACATCCTGTGGTTCCCGTTTGGAATTCTGGGATTCCATCACTTCTACCTGAGACGACACGTCTGGGGCTTTCTCTATTTCTTCACGTTCGGTTTGTTCGGTATCGGCTGGATTATCGACGGGTTTCGTCTCGCGTGTATGGTGAACGACTACAATGCGGCGTTGATGGAGAGGAAGAATCTGTTGTCGGCTGCTCAGACGAAGATTGGAGTGGAGAGTGCCATGACGCATGATACTCAGGTATGTCGACTTTTTTATTTTTTTTATTTTTTTTTTATTTTTTGTCCCCAGAAATTAGGCAGTGAACAGGTTAGGGAGGCATGTTCACTGCCAGCTATGTCGACTTGATACTGTCTTTTGACCCGATCAAAATTTCGTTACGCATAGAACGGTTTTAACATAGACTACGTTCTGTCTCTGTAAACAGTAACGAAAATCAAAAATTAAAAATAGAATATCCAAATAATATAAAATGAATATAAACATGGAAAATATGTTTATAGAGACAGAAATATTCGGTCTATAATGGAGGTCATTAGAGTCGACGTCACAGAGATTTTACTGTCGACGATTGGGAAAAAATGAGTTGCGGTTTTTTCTGTTGTGAGCCAAGGTGTTCACATTCAGAATGTTGAAGTCTCAAGCATGATCAAGTTTACGTCTAAAGTCTTAAGTTTACGTATTAAGTCTAACATCTTATGTTTTACATCTTAAATCTTAAGTCTTATTTATATCTTATGAGACTGTTTTGAAAGGAAATTGTTTTAATAAATCCGTGGAATCACAAGAGTTCTGAATCAATTTAGCATCTGAACCAATCTCTTTGCTTGTCACTTGAATTTTAATCAACATAGATGTATTTGTATAATCTGACTGATCTCTACAACACATTACCTCTTTACATAGCAGTCTCTTCAAACCAATTGCCAGAACACATAAACAAATGAAACCGCCCAGAGTGATGAGTCCATACTGTATAGCTTGCGTAATGTGTATCGGCTCCATTACAGTCGACTTGAACTTGTCTGCAGTTTTGTCATCTATTTTAGCATTCTGAAAAATAGTTTTGAACTAAATGTCACTCGAAGCAATAACTTGGTAGATAACCCCATCCTTCTAACATTTACACACAAAGTTTTTTTGTTTTTTTTCACGTACGAAGTTTAATGAACCTATATCTATTAGTTTCTGAGATATATATATGCTGTGGATCCTTAGAATTTATTCCATGGAGTTCAGAGTTCAAATATAAGTAGCAGTAGCCTACTTTTGGTGTGCAGTACACAGAGTTCCATACATGAACCCACTGCCAGTCATAAAGTTTGATTGAACCTACATCATTTAGTGTAGGAGATATTCTGTGGAACATTTCATACACATCTATTATGGTACATGTAGTCAACCAATGGGGTTATAGAATCAGATATACATGGCTGTTAACAAAAGTGAAAAAGTGTGACTGAAATTTTATGATGTCCAAGGCAGACAAAACGGAAACCGGAAACGTCCGAGTGATTTTCCATTTATTTAACACACATAAAAAGAACGCCACAATTTCTCTAATGACAGAAATCCGTCTCAGGACGGACAGTTAACAGCCATGAATAATAAATACTGTGTAGTTACAAATAAAAGTATAACACACAAATATTCAAGATCAGAGTAGGAATACAGGCACAAATTAAAAAACTCAATTATTCTTACCTCATTTATCCATAAAATGGGAAAATAAATTGGCTTTTTAATATTAAGAGTTAGCCTGGAATAAAAAATATAAAACATTATTAGAGATGAGTGAAAACAATTATAGTGGTTATGAAAGTAAACACATTTCTGATTAAAACAACTATTTAGTGCAACAACTATTCTCTCATCGAAATATGCTAAAAATTATCATGAGAAAATAAAAAATAAAAATGAGAGCAAGAATATTTTAAACAATTTTTTTTAAAGATTTTGAGCCGATATATGACATACAGTCAAACCTGGTCTAGCGGCCACCTGTAATCAGCGGTCACCTGTGTTAAGCGGCCACTTTTTTCCCTCCCAA
>JAULBR010037098.1:0-15165 GCA_032355825.1 Melanodrymia aurantiaca
TGTATTCCATGATGGTTAATACAAAAGTAGGAATCCTATAAAATCAGGATTCAAGACAATACGAAGTTATTATAACACCGGCCTCTGTGGTGTAGTGTTTAATGCTTCGGGCTTCAGGCTGGTAGGTACTTGGTTAAAATCCCATTTGTGGCATATGGGATTTTTAATCCCGGTACAGTCTCCAATCCAGAGTGAGTACTCCACAAGTCTCAATGGGTAGATGTACTTCTACTTACACCAACCGGTGTCCAGTTATACAGGTTTATAAGGTTGTGACCTTTTTTACAGAAATACCTTTATTACACAAGTTAATAAACCAAAATATCAAATTGGTTTATGACATGGATATTATGGCTAAGTTATAGGATAAAATTATTTATGTCTTATTAATATTATATTTGTATGTCATTGTCAGTATGATAATTATTATAATAATTGTGATGAAGTATTAATTTCATAAATATCTCGGCAGGGCATCTGGATCTGTAGTGTTTACAAGTTTCTGCTTACCGTTTGTTGAGAAATGTCTCCCATCACCAAGCTGATGCTGAATGATGCACCCTTTCCTACAAATAAAACAATCAAAATATTATACATAGAGAACAAAAGTAAAGTTTGTTTTATTTAACGACGCCACTAGAAACACATCGATTTTAAATCAGCGGTTATTGGATGTCAGACGCAAGGTTATATTGACACATGGTCTCAGAGGAAACCCACTGCCGCCGCTTCATGGGCTACAGCAAGGGGTCTTTTATGTGCACTATCCCATAGACAGAATAGCACACAACACTGAATTTGATAAACCACACGTTTCACTGGCTGGAACGGACAATAGCCCATAAAAATGTTTTGCACTGTGGACAACTGAACAATGATATATTTAATATAAAGACAAATGAATACTTCACCAATGAGTATACACACAATTACACAAATAAAGAAGGAAATTTAGAAGCAGAAGAGGGTTTTAGAGCCAGAGAAAAGCAAAGAGACAACCCAACACATATGTCTCGTTTCACATCATCTTTCTATCGTCTGAGCAACGCTGTCTCCTTTGGAAATTAATGTCTGCCCCCGTTTATGCATTGAGGCACGCAACAACAGCGTCCCGATCGTTTTGCCACTATCATTTGGTTACGTTTTTATATCCCAAACTAAGCGGTGTAAAAATTGTTTACATACTTTGACAGTGGTTAAGGGGCATGTCACGTAATGCTATATGTGTTTGGAACGGAAGCGCCACCTGCGCAGAGACAATTTCAGTAACTCACGCTATTGGGCTCTCTTTGCTGACAGATGAGGGCCAGTATGGCAGTCGGCAGTCATGAGGGTTAATATAATTATCGTTAGTGACACTCTCACTACTTATGACCGCTGGATCAACTGGATCAACTGGATGCCGTGTCCGGGCATGGCGTACCACCTGGTTTCTCTTGATATGTTTGAAATTGCAGTGCCCACAGCGGAATCTTGTTAATAGGAGCTCATGCCGACTCTTCCAATGGTTGCGGTATTTGGAGCAATCAGTGTAGTACCGGGAATCACATCCAACCACTGGGCACGACATTCCACCTTCTGGCCATAGCTTGTCCAAATCGCAATCCAGTTTTATTAACTCTTTGTCATCCGCTTTGAAATCCAACAATTCCATACTGGAAAATAAAATAAAAATATACCATCCATCATATCCTTCTCCAATTCTGTCCCCTTTTTTGGAGCTCCTGCAGACCAGCTGCATATTATAAAAATAAAATCAGGAAAAAATATGACGGAGACGCATACTCTCATTTAAACTCACTCCTCAGTATTGTTTACTCATGTAAATCTGGTACCACATCAACTATCAGGTATATTCAAATGGTCTTCAAGGATCCCTATTCCCGTTCTACTCTACCAACTAACGATATCTACTGTTATTTCATCAAGAGGTCAGGAAACAATGGAAGACAGCAATGGAGATTTCCCACACCAAGTTCTTGTTTCCTTCTAGCCAAACTCTCACACGAATTATGCCATCATCCTACATCTTCTACAAGACCCAGCCAGTAGAACGCCCTAATACTATTGTTTCACCTCTACGAAGATGACCCGAGGTACCCGATTGACACCCTCATTCTACATCTTCTACGAGACCCAGCCAATAGAACGCCCTAACACTATTGTTTTGCCTCTACGAAGATGATCTGAAGTTCCACCATTATACAGCAAATTTAATTCTAATTCTTTGAGGGCCAATAGTTTCCTTTACGTCTATTTAAATGGCTTGTTGCAATAAACAACCCATATCAAGAATATACCACATACTACACAATGGCCTAACTTCTGATGGCTACACTACCAATCTCTCTTAAGAAGGCTTTTCATTCTGACCTTGATTTAATCTGAAAACGTCTTTAAGCTTTGCATCTTTCCACTGTCATTTCATAATCTGTTCAGATTCACCAATTTGTAATCATTTTGATCCCACGGTTTCCTTATCAATTGACTCTTGCTAATGTGACTCATCTATTTGAAATACTACATGTTGTCATTTCTGGGCAGAACATAAGCTCTCGTCTTTACTCTTACAGTTTAATTTGTAGATTTCAGGACCAATTGGAAAATAATCTGGACAATTATCCCTTTTCCATTTTGCATCCAGTTTCCTAGACAACATATTTGCATTGGCGTACTGAGCATCAGATCGATGTTGAGTCTCAAATTTAACCCCCTGGCTATCATACCTAACCAACTAAGTTTTTTAAAATTATTTCCGCTGTATAATCAACTATTTAATTTTCATACATAACGGGGGTTTCCATAGTTTTCTAAAATGGTGATAGTACAGAAGATATTCCCATTCTTCTAAGACAATCTACAAATTCATCATCTGAGCATATATCTAGACTAATATACAATTATCCATAATAGCAGCTTTCAATTTCTCATGTCTAACAGATTACCTGAATCCTGGTCACGGCACCATTTTGTAACAGAAGTCCCTGCCATTGTGGCGGGTGAACTCCCGTTCCTCAGATTCTAGGATTCAGGGTTCTGCGTAACAGTTGGTTAAACCATAAGAATAGCTATCATGGATAACACGAACACAATTGAACAATGATATATTTAATATAAAGACAAATGATTACTTAACCAATGAATATACACACAATTACATAAATAAAGAGGGAAATTTAGAAGCAAAAGAGGATTGTAGTCAGAAAAAAGCAAAGAGACAGCCCAACACATATGCATTCGAAACTGTCTTGAAACAAGGAGCTTTGAGAAAAGAAGGAATTTAGATTAAGAAATAAAACAGATTATAGACAAAGTAAGCAGTGACAAATTAATACCTTGGTATTCGTACTGGTCATACAGAAGGAGAAAGGAAGGCCGGAAGAGTTAGTTAGTTGGATTGGGGTTGGGTTGGGTCATTTTTGGTGTGCTTCCATCAGAAAACTGTTCAAGCACACCTGTCATGGGCACAACCTCTGACTTCGCCAGAGTGTTCTGTCCACGACAGGGTTAGTTAGATCATGTTTCAAGGTACTTATGTGTCCCGAAAAACACTTTACTGGTGGTGTGAATAATACTTGCAATTAATTAGTCCCATGAATTAATTGTACCACTGATGGCTTCTATAAATATTGCTCCATGTCCGTTCCAATCTGGTGTCAATCATAATTGTCTCTGCTGTGGAAGTTCATATTTATCCGGAACATGTATCATAATTATTATCACAGGCTGTTCATAGAATGAGGTCAAACAAACGTCTCTACAAAGTAATTCCTGTTTCAAGAGAATACCTGAGTGTTCCGAAGAGAATGAGGTGACATGTGTTAGACTCAGGACATGGCCATCTCTACTCTTGTAGGTGCTGTGTGTTATTTGTAGATTTATGTTGATGGGTATTTTGACTCAAACAAAGGATCTTGATCTTTACAATGAAAACGTTAAGTGAGATTATTTGGGATGAGATTCTGTGAGAAGGCATTTGACTGATAATTTGCTCAACTACACCAAGTGAATGTTAAATTGGTAGCAAATGTACAATACATTACAACCCCTGCAATTAACTATGACAATCTCAGATTTTTTGATTCTCCACGGCAAAATATGTATACCAGGTATATAGATATTTTTCGATTCTTTTTTGTTTTGATTTTTTAATTCCACGGAATTGTTATTAACCTAAATTAAGTTTCATAGGTACGATTTCCTTGAATCACTGTTACAAAGTAATACACATGCAAATGTATGTAAAAATGTATTCAGCTCAATGCTAATACCCATATTAGATATCAGAAACAATATGATGCAACATGTAGCATAAGGATTAAATGTAAAATACAAATAATTTTCTGAAAATTTTCTGGTATTAAATGAAATACTTCAATAGAGAAAAACACTTTTGTTTTCCTTTTTATAGTGACAAATGAATAATTATGTTACGTTTGTATTGCAATGATTTGCAAGTTTGTTTTTACAATACAATGTAGTAACATTTACAAATATATTAACAAAGTGGGTGACAGAATATATATTATTTAATTACAAATTAAAGGCAATTATTCACCATCCTGTCTTTGTACACTAAAATTATCTTGGTGGATAATTGAAAAACATGTTACCAGCAAAAATGCCATGGACACTATTTATCGCATGCCATTTTTTTTGCCGTGGACTTTTTCTTAATTGGAAGGGTTGCAATATATATTATTGAGTTCATCAAAACAACTGATACTGCTGTGAATAGGTGTACTCACCCAATTAACGGAGTTTCTTTCTTTGGAGGCAATCTTGTAGGATTCTTATCATCCCACCTAGATTTGCTTGGTGACGGTTTGTCTTTCCTTGGTGGACTTGGTGATCTTCTTGACAATGTCTGCCTTTTAACTGCATTTCTTGGTGGACTCAATCTTGGTGTTCTTTGATATGAACTGTCACGTGGACTAGGACTTCGGTTTCTCTTGCGACTATTGGGACTTCTCTTTAAAGAGGATTGAATAGCGATGTGATAGTCAGGTTCTGATGGAGACAAGAACCTCCGGTTACGAGCAAGAGAGATGTAGTATTGAGTTCTCGTACGTGGTCTGGATGCACGCTTACATACATCTGAGCTGAACTCTGGTGAAGTATTTTGAGTTGCTCTCAGTGACGGTGGACTCGATGATCTGGCACGGCGCTGAGACGGGAAACTAACAGGATTAGCTTCTGGTGAAAGAGATCTGGATATCCTCATAACTGACCATTGCAACTCAGTGCTGCTTTTCTTCAACTCATCCTGTTTATCTTTTATTTCTTGCTTGGCTTGCAAATAGTCATTCAGCGCTCCTTGTTTCCAGCCCATTCTGAAATAGTATGAGCACACTCAGCATCATATTTCAACAATAGTGTTGCCTGATCATTTACATGTTATTTAGTTAGTTAGTTATAACTTATTTACGAGCTTATGTCCAATTGAGGTTCTATCCTGGGCACACAGTCCACCTGCATTGACTGCTTGTTGAGGACAGAAGTTAGTATTAGTATGAGGAAGTAAACCCATTTCTCCTATTTTATAAGTAGCAAGAGATCTTTTATATATTCTTTCCAATAGACAGGTCAGAACACACCACAGCCTTTGTTAAACCAGTTGTGGACACTAGTCGGTGTAAGTGGAAGCACACATATCCATTGACCCTTGCTAGGCACACTCTGGGTTGGAGCCGGTACTGTGAGCTTTGAGCCAATGTGTTAACCATTGTACTACTGTGGAATGAAGTGTACATGCTTAATATCAAATGGCTTATGGTTACTAAAGTGATGTGCTATAGTTAAACAAACATTACATTATACTCAGTTTTAACTCATTATGAATCTTGAAATATGAAATGACTGGTTTTGAAAACAAGTTAGTTTGAGGTGTGTAAAGGTTGATGTTTTAAAATAAAGAGTGCTAATGTATATCTTATGTAATAGCCTAACGTAGCAGTCCTGAATGTACCTGTCTGTATTTTCATCAAGATAGAAGTCGTCACAAGCTTTTATCAAATGTTCATCAACAGTCACTGGAGGAGGAAGCTTTATGCCACTTGGATCAACAGGTTGATAGTCAATGTTTTCCATCTGTTCAAATAAATTTATTTTAATTTAAAATTTGATTGCACATTTATGATAAAAATATGAACTAAACCAATATTTGAAATTTGTGCAAAGCATTTTTGACTAGCCAGTATTATCAGGAACATTGTTTTTTCCCCGTTACAACATACATGTATATTGAATACGTTAAAATAAGTCGGAGTGCATCTTTAAAGTTTCATTAATAGTACATGTACTGTAGTTTAAAAAAAAAATTGTGAATGCTCTAACTTTCAAATTTGAATTTACATAGTCAAGCAATTGCCACAGGCTGTGTAAATTCCATAAACAAATTGTAATACCCAAATAATTAAGTATTATTGGTCTCTCAGACTGTGATCTCTTCTCATCTCTAACTTATGTACTTCAACAAAAACCCTGGTAAAGTTCAGTTACCCACAAAATTTTCCCAAACTTGAAATCTCCATTTTTGCTCAAATTATCTACTAAAAAGACAATATTATCCAGTTAATTGTTTTGGAAATTTAAACTGACATTTTTATTTCAAATAAAAAATTTCGTAAATCAGTGAAATGTCTACCTGTATGAGTGGAACAATAAGGCCCGCTGGTAAATCATAATACGTGAAGTCAACAGTAGGAATATTTGTGTCACCAACTTCTTTTTCAGCGGGGTAAACAGAATCAGTTGAGTGCCATTGATACACAGGATCAGTACTCACACTTTGACTAATGGGAATATTTGTATCACCGTTGTTTTGAACAACTTCTTTTTCACTAGGATAAACCGAATCAGATAACTGTGGTTGATAAACAGGATCTGAAGCCAAACTTCCACAATCAGGAGTATTTTTGGTAAAGGAGTTTTCCGAAAAATGTTCATCAGTGGAGTAAACAGATTCCAATGACTGTGACTGGTGGCCAGGAGCATAAGCCATAGTTCCAATTACAGGAATATTACTGTAAACAGAGTTTTCCAAAACATTTGTATCAAAATGGTAAACAGATTCAGTTGACTGTGGTTGGGAAACAGGATAAGATGCTACACTTCCACTCACAGGGGTATTGCCTTGAATGAACTTTTCAGAAACATTTGTATCAGATTCAGAAGTCATGATTTCGTCCACTGTAGTATTTGTGTCAGAATAAGTTTTATCAGTAGAAGTTTCTTCTGGTGGGATTTCTGTAAAGAAAACAAAAAATATTATATTCTGAGAGAAAAGGTTTCAAAACATGATTTGCACTATGATGGTCCTTACAGATGACCAAAACTGTCACTTTTATCTCGTTCTTTTTACATTTATGTCTCCACCTTCTTTCAAAACTGCAAATTGTTATAGCAAGATAACTAGTATAGAGGTGCAGAGAACGTGGGGCTCTGTGTGTTTTGCATAATATTTAAGTAGTCTTCACTGGCCTGTTAAGATAATATTACTATTAAAATGCTAAATCACATTAACTCCAAGACAATGAAAACATATACTTGCTTGATGCTTGTAGAAGTTTTTCATGTTCTATGGTAATTTCTTCCTCCAATTTCTCGACAGCCGCAGCATGTCTTTTCCCATTCAAGTGTGCATCCAATTGTTTAGTGCATAGAGTAATGAGACATATTACACATCTTGTTTTCCCTCTTGAAACACATACAGGCTGAAAAATGTATAGTTAAGTGTGCACATATAATATAACACCATAAATACTTTAATACCACCCAGTGGGTTCTATTTTTTCGGATGCATGGTTACCAGTGTTCAATTTGAGATCTGGGTTCTATTTTTTAAGACATATTTGTGTATCAAACCTAATAACATCCACATTCGTTATTGGGCTTCAAATCCACATGATAGCTGAGCAGACAGTTTTTTAGTCAAGACCCTGGGTTCTATTCAAGACCACAAATTCAATTTTTTCAGATGCAATGTTCCCCCAGGTTCTATTCATGACCAAAATATTTACGGTACACTGTAAAATACATGTATAATTATAACAGACTATTTACACAATTAGTGTGTCAACTGATTCATCACCATTCATTTAAAACTTAGTGCAAATTGTCCTGTAATGATAGTCTGAAGATACAAATTGAAATCAATGAAGCAGATTCAATACATCTTTCATAATCTGTTCTTACAAATAATTTAGTATATCTTAGGGTGATAGAAAGACATGTGTCAATTTTAAGCAATGCCATGCCTTTCTGGCCAAGAGTTGTTTTATCAGGGTTATATTACTTATAACATTCAGACTTGTAAAAACTTCCAAAACATTTTATGGTACATATTAATTTAGAGGCTATTTCATGATATGATGCATCACTGATGCAGATTTTGTCTGATGCAATACTCTATTTTGGCATGTTTCATGTATTATGTTTTCTTCTCTTTGGTGAAAACATCAAACAAAACAAAATAGGTGTGCTAAGACTGGTGTCACTGGTGGTGCAGGAAATGTTTAACTTCCACAAATGCCCGATATCACAGTAAATGACATCTCGACTGAGTAGTAATATTCCTTGGACTCTGCATTGTGCAGAGATATTCATTTGGCTATGTTAAAAATGTTATTGTTTATATTCAAAGTTAGGGAATGTTTGATATGTTATGCAAAAATGATTTGCCTACTTTATTTGCATATCCAAGCTACTTTAAAAGCATGTTTCCAAGCACCTCTTCGACAATAACACTGGTACATGTAGGAGGAATGTTCACAATGTTTTTAATTCATGTTTTAATTACCTTTTTTTCACTTCGCATTTTTTCCAGTTTTTCTTCTAGATCACCAACTTCCAAAACTAAAAAAGAAAAAATATATATATAACAAAGTTGTTGCTTACCCAGAGATAGACAAATATTTTAGAAAGTCACTATCCCTTCGGGAATTTGTTCTAGTGCTATATGTATACCCTCATCAAAAAAACACTAGCAGGCCAGTGCTTGGGAACTGTTTTGAACTAGTAGTACATAAAGTAACAATGTTCACGTGATTGATACTTCATATGTATTATGTGGCAGTACCATGTTTTGTAAAGTGGATATAAAAAGACACATTTGTTCTACTGCAATTACGATCCATTCAACCCTTTATTTGAAGTTGAAAATTGTTTCAGGTCATCTGAGCTGGATCAGAGTGGTTGAAACACCTGAATTAGGTGCATACAGTCAAAGGATCGATCCTCCAAAGTAGACACATTGGAAATGTTTGTTTTTCTCCATTTCCAACCAGTGATCCACAACTGGAACAACGAAGGCTATAATATGTGCTATCCTGTCTTTGAGAAAGTATATTATAAAAGTTACTTGCAGCTAACCAAAAAAAAGAAGTAGTTAATGTGGCACTGTAAGTGAGCTTAGAACTACTGAAACCATGTGCCAAAATCACTGCATTTGATATCATTATCAATGTGTTATAGTGATATTGTTAAACTAACAAACTTTACTGGGTCAACAGTGGCCATCTTCTGGTTTCTAATTCACCATGTAATACAATTTAACCACTGCAAACATCTATTGTCATATTATCAACAATTGCTTAAATATAGTGTGTAAGCAAAACATTTTTATTTATGCATTCTCATTTGCAAAGAAATGGATCATAAAATATATTTTGATATATATATATATATATATGTATATATAAATGTACTAATGTTTTCCCTAGAATTGTGGCAAGGCATGGTAAATAGAACTGTATCAAGGTATTTTGTTCATTTCTGGATATTTTAGGGGTATTTCTTTTTCATAACAAATATTTAATGGCACAATTATCATTTAAACTGATACTCAAGTATTATTATGTTCTATCTTTTTATACTCAACGTAACCCTTATTCATTCTACTTTAGCAACTAGTGCATATACCGGTAAGTAACAAAAATTCTATTTGAGGGCAGCATGGTACTATGCTTGTGGCACAATGGCATGGGAGTATCAAGGCATGGTGTGGCACCTATCTAAAATTGCTTAGGGAAAACACTATGTACATCAATACGACTTTTGCACTACTTGTACAACTTGGTTTATGTTAGTTGACCAGTTTGCACAGATCAAATTGTTTAACTAGGTTTCCTTCTCTGCTGTTCTTTTTTAGTCTTCCTAAGGTTGGTGAGGACAAAGATTTGATGGGAAGTGCACATAAAAGACCCCTTGTTGTTGATTGGTAAGAGTAGCCTATGTGGTAGAAGCGAGTTTCTTTTAACATCCTGTGACACCCAATGGTCAATGTACTCCAGAGTAATGTCCTTAAACAAACCAACTTTATCTTTATCTTATCCTTTTCCCCTTTTACCAGCATTGTTTAATTTCGGTAATGCTGTTGGAGACGTTCTTATTACTTTCTGAATAGCCGAGGATATCGCCTTTTCAGAAATAACCACCAAGCACATGATCATTTGCACTAAAAAAATGACGTCTGATTCCTGATCTATACAACAAAGCCAATCGAGAACCATCTTCAGCATTTCATCCCTCTTGACATCGTCTGTGTAAAGGTTAACCGATTACTTGGTGTGCCAGACACAACAGGACCCAAGGATTCACAAGCAAATACTAGATTGCTCAAGATATTGCTTGTGAATGGGAATACTTTTGTTTTTAAACTGATCTCTCTTGCTTTCTAGATTGTATTCTTTATCTAATTTCTTCTAGGCTGTCATTTTGGAGCAAAGGCACATTCACAGCTGCAATAGAAAATTCCTCTGATTTTTTACAGCATTTTGTGGGTTTAAGTATTTTCTTAGTGTTGTAAAACAATTGCCTCAATGTTGAGGGCTGAATGCAGGAATAATTAATCTATCGTACTGTAATTTTGCACTTGAGGTTAAGTAGACATATGTACTGAGCAAAATCCAATACACTATATCCCTCTTTTTCCTTAATTTTTCACATCTCTCGCGATACTGCGGAAATCTAGAGGTATACCGTATACATCCAAATAAACTGTCCATCATTCATCAGTGATTATGTTTTGCTTTAAATTCAAAACCGAAAAGCAGCATCACAATTTAAGCCTCACAGCACGTGCCAATCAAGATCTATGACTGTGGTGCAGATATAGAGGATATTAAATGAGCTACCCTGTATTATCAAGTTTAAGTCCCATATGAAATAATTTTCGTTTGTCACGAGCTTTAACGGGTCAGTCACCACTGTCACAAAAATGAAATTTCACGAGGGACTTAAAATGTGATAATATTATATATAGTAGTAAGTTCTATATTCTATTCATTACTCCAGATGTTTCATTGTAAAATGCTTTTCAAAACATATTTCACATTGATGTAATGCTGAAAATAGAGACTGTAGTTTTACACTATAATTATTATGTGCGACATCATGTTTACATTTTATATCCTCAAATTTTAGTAACGTTTCTGTCAGTGTTTTGAATGTTTTAACAACCTGATAAAAAGACACGTTATTATAATATTTCTCACTAAGAAATTACGATATTTATTTTCCCAGGTTAAAGTTGTCGCTGAGGTAATGAAGAATATTACATATACAATGTTATTATGATATTGTTTTATTTATGTGTTTTAGTTGTACATAATAACGGAGATGTAAATAAATAAATAATGTAAAACTAGCTCAGTGTGTGGTTTTGCTTCTTTTAATGATTTTCAAATGTGACACGGCAAGTGTTGGTTTCAGCTGTAAACTGAATAGCATGACCTTATAAATTACATTAATTAATTCATTAGCATGCGTCACAAATCACCTGATATACATTTGAAAAAAACAACACAACCATAAAAGTTAACAATATTGTTTTTATTTAACTTTTCAAATTAAATATACATACCTGTCAGCAATATAGTAAACGCTTAGGTAATAATTCGATCCTTCTTTCAGCATATATAATACTCATAAACAAAATAATATAAAAATAACTTAGTAAAAATAATTGTTATGATTAAAATCGTTTTTACTTGCAGTATTTGAAACAGAATTAAGATTTTATGCTAATCTATAACAAAACATATTTCACTTTCTTTCAACTATTTTAACTAATAATTATAGTAACACATATAACCAAAATAAAATGTTTATGAACCAAACCGTTATAATTCCATTCTGTATATTCTCATTTGTTATAAATTCTTGGATTGGTCCAAATGGTATCATGTGACTTAAAAAAACAACTTTCATAGCTGCATGAATCTCAATTTTGCACTATTTTTAGACTCTAACCTGAAACTACTTTATGAAGAATGTAAACGGGAATTCCCGAGAAATTCCACAGATATTCTATTTTTGTACATCAAACGTTGATCATCTGTCATTAAGTGTTAAAAGTAGACATCAAAATGTCTGGGCTATACCCTTGGTAACATTGAACGAACTTTGTCGATGTCAAATTTCTACATATTTCTAGTTGGTATTGACATTTAATGCAAACATTTAAAAGAAATTGTATTAATCTCTGTAACAATCTAAGCATATCATTCGGTTATTGATGGAAAAAACCGAACCACAAGCAAGGGATTTCCCGTAATGCTGAAAAATAGAGTTCGATTTTTATTTCAAAGAACCTTCCATTAGTGATAAAGTTATAAATTTGGAATTATAAGAATTGAACGTGATAACTGTTGACGTTCATGCAAGTATGAACCTCAAAACCACTTTACACACTATAGTATGAACGGCTTCGCGCTAATGCGTGTAAAGTGGTTTTGAGGTTCATACTTGAATGAACGTCAACAATTAGGCCCAAAAAAATAATGTGTTTAGGGTAACAATCTAACATGCCAAAAAAGGTTAGAGCCGATCGGCACGTTCTTTTTTTTTTTACCAAATAATTTTATTCCTCCTTTATCAAAGATAGCGGGAGAAAAGATAGTCATCCTTAAATAAAATGTTTATAAACAAGCAGATTTTTTTTGGTTTTAAAGCTCCCACAACGAATATTTATTGGTTTTATCGATAAATGTTTGCCTCATTTAATCGTTCATGAACAAATTAAAAAATGCCAATGCAACGGTCCGAAACGGAACCGAACGGAATCTTCATTTCCCGCAAAAACGGTTCAGTTGAAATGGCCCTTTATCCTCGCAAAGGAAAATGAACACAGGCGAAAAATTGGAACATTCATTGCCTGCAAAAGCTGTTTAGTTTTAACGGCACTTCATTCTCGCAAAGAGTTATAGTGGAAACGAAACCATTCCAAAACAGACTCGGGCGAAAACGGAACATTTCACGAGGAAAAAATAGTTCCGTTTTATCATTATCCAACACCAACGTTTTTAGCTGGGATACTTTCCTAAACGATTTATGCAAAGGAGCAATATTATTCGGTCGTACGATGCATTTTCCATCAATATTTCAGATCGTATACGCTTATTTTATAAGTCGTCCAAAGTATATCACTCGGTCGGAATGCCACCGTTATCAAAAGCGGTTCACCGGTCATAGAAGGAAAATCTACCCAAATATTAAGCTTGTATAAGATATCATCTCATTGGCTGAGAGTGTTATAGTCTAAAACTAGCCTTGGGATCGCCAGTGCAACAGATTATGCAGTGTGGGAATTTTTGTAACTTTGCGTTTTCGTCAACATTCGTTATCGCTCATTCCAGTTTCGATCTTGGACACTTTAACTTTAAACATGGCTGTTTATACAATCATGTACATGTAAGTATTTTTTCTAAATAAGTTGGGTTTTTTAGCAATAAAATGGGTAGAGTCAGCAGAAAAAAAAAAGGGTCGGTCGGGTTACCCTAAACACACCTATTTTTTTTGGGCCTAATCACGTTCAATTCTTAAATAAATTTTGTACGCTTTTGGGTTGGAAGGCTGGGTTTTCTACTTTTCCCTGTGATGACTTTCGAGATTATTCGTCAATGGTACATTTCATCCACGAACCTAAATCAATGCTCAATGATTTGACAACCATCATATTAACTACCGTATGTTTAATCCACTGTGTATGGTGGACAAATCGTCTGCACTCAGTATAGAGGAAAGGTACAGTAAAAAATTTGTGGATGAATCACCTTGTCTGTGGACAAATGGTCTGGTATCTTCGTCCCATCGAATAATGCCCTACTAACAGAAAATGGCTTCCACGCATGAGCATTGTAGTCGATCGTCGAATTTTACGACATCACTGTCTACTTCGTTCAATTTAATGATCAAATATATTAAACAGATTTTACAAACTTACCTATTATTTTTGTTCAACGAATATATCCACTGCCTATGAAGATGTCGTTATATTTCGTCCCCCATTGAATAAGGCCCTAAGTCATCAAAATTCAACAATTACAATTATTAGCTTTGCACAAAATAGAAACTGGCTTGCAGCACGCGGACGACAAAGTGACCTTGTCTTGTCGTCTGACAAACTCCGATTTGCGTGGTTGTGCTTTGAGATTTGATGTAATGCAATATAATGTTCCTAGTGCACCGTAACTACAAATGTAACTCACACGTAAGTTGAACAACTAAGTTTTTTTTATGCTTAATGACCTTTTTACGCACTGTTTTTAACATCGATGATTTGGTTTGTCTTTCGTGAAGAACGTGTTGTGATGACAAAGTTCCGTTCTGCGTACTTTCGGAAAAAAGAACGCAGAAGTAAAATAGGGCTTTATTCGATGTGGGGCCTTATTTATTTGATATTTGGCAATACTGATCAGTGGACCTAATAGCAAATGTCTTCAATCATGCCGAGGTGTCGTTAAAAATCAATTCAATTTTGATTCGTGGCAAAATATACAGAAAACAACTGAATTTTGTCAGTTCGCCCCAATGAATAGTCCGTTCGCTTCCAGCGATTAGTCAGTTCGCCCCAATGAATAGTCAGTTCGCCCCATCTCACAATAAAAAAATAGATGATTTTGGCGGAGGTGTTTGTTCGTTTTATTATTATTTGTGCGTGTGCATGCGTGCTTGTATGTATGTATGTATGTATGTATGTAAATCGTGATGAAAAAACATACTGTATACAATAATCCATATATCAGTCATACCATACCTAGGTCGTAAAACGGCACCACTTTTTGATGGCTAAAACGGCACCAAACTTTTTTGGCTAAAACGGCACCAAACTTTTTTGGCTAAAACGGCACCATTTTGGCGAAAACGGCACCTGCACCATTTTGG
>JAULBR010037208.1:0-15163 GCA_032355825.1 Melanodrymia aurantiaca
ACCCCTTGCTGTCATTCGTGGAAGAGTAGCCTATGTGGCAGCAGTGGGTTTCCTCTGTGACCATGTGTCAATATAACTATGCGTCTGACGTCCAATAACCGTTGATTTATAATAGATGTGTTTCTAGTGGCGTCGTTAAATAAAACAAACTTTACTTTCACTAATAAACGTGTGTCTGCTATTTCAGGTTCTTTCATCATTAGACATCCTACAACCACCTCACATCGACTTCTTCCAAGAAATGTATCCTTCAGTACTAAAGTTTTTTACCATTTAAATATTGCCACCGTAGCCTCTGAAAGGTCTGTATTCTTTTTATTATAATATTAATAATGTAATAGTTATTTCCCATTCCAACCAGTGATCAATGACTGGTGTATCAAATGCCTGTGTGTGGAAAAACTTTACATAAAAGATTCCTTGGTGTTAATCGAAGAGGCGTAGCCTACATATATGTGGAAGCAGCTGACAAAGTTTTGATATGACATCCAATAACCGCTGATTAATAATCAATGTGTTCCAATGTGTTATTAAACAAACTATATATTTTTTACTATTAAACCATGATACGCACATGGAAGTTAGTACATGGAAATTCCTGTATCCTGCAATATTGACCTGCCGAGTTCAGACCTGTGGTGCATAATTTAATAGTCCGGTAATGTCAATAAACGTTGAACTTCTGTTTGAAATATACGGAGCATCTAAGTGGTGATGCTAATAATAATAGTAATAATAATTAGTCTGCATTAGCACAAACAAATGATCAATTCTGGGCATATGGATTACCTGTCTGTGTGCACAAATGATTAAATTAGTGTGCACATATTACTTCTCCATGTGCACAGATTACTTCCTCGACCATGAACATGGATCATGTGTGCACGAATTATTAAATGTTTGCACTTGGAATATTTGTTCATATGCACCGATTTAATAATTCGTGCACACTGATTACTTGTCTGTGCATGCAGACCACTTACTCATCCTTGTGTACGAAATACTTGTCCATTTGCACTAATTATTAAATCATTATAGTTCAAAATAATTGGTACAACAAATGCTGTTGTATTTGCTATGCTGTCTTTGAAAAATAGCATATACAGTCAAACCTGCTTGAGCGGCCACCTGTATTAAGCAGCCACCTGTCTTAAAGGGTCACCATAGTTTTCTCCCTTAGGTGGCTGCTCCCTTAGGTGGCTGCTTAAGACAGGTTTGACTGTACATGTATAAATCATATGGCTGCCATTCGAAACAAAAAAGGGCCTACATGATGGCACCCAATGGCCAATGATTAATTAATCACTGCTACAATGGTATTGTTAAACAAACAAACTCTGTCTTTTAGCATGCTTGTAGGAGTCAGTGATATTAAACTAGCCGATTATTTATTGCTGTCATTTACTGTAAACTACAGACATCCAACTTCCTGTTGTTGTATCTGTCTGGAAAGGGCAAATGTTGCATCTCTTTTTTTATGTTTCATTTGGAAACGAAACATCATGATTTCTAGAGATGTGCACAGGTTCATCCTTTGATATCGGATCCTCCTTCGGGCCTTTGATAAAGAAAGTTGGTCAAGGGTGGGTGAGGGTTCAATTCAATTACAATTACAAACAGGAGATCCAGCTCAGTGGTTGGATTGCCTACCTGAGCTGTGTGAACACGGCGATCTTCAAGGATTAATCCTCCTAAAGTAGACCGGTTAGATCTATTGGTTTTTTTCCAATCCAAACAGTGGTTCACGACTTGTAACATCAAACGCTGTGTTATTTGCTCTCATGTCTGGAAAAGTGCATACTAGAATATACCTTGCTGCTAAATGAAGACGAATAATGTATGTGGTGGCACATGCTGAAATCTCTGTGTTTAACATCCATTTGCTTTTGAGCATCCACCTGATTGATCCTTCTCAGTGGACACATTGGGTTATTTCCCATTCCAACCACTGATCCATGACTGGTCCATCAAAGGTCATGGTGTGTGTAAAAACATGCATATAAAAGTTCCCTTGCTGTTATTTGGAAAGAATAGCCAATGTGGCAAAGTGGGTTTCCTTTGTGTCAATATAACCATGCATTTGACATCTAATAACCATTGATGAATATTCAATATGTTACATTGGTATCGTTAAACAAATTATCTTTCTTGCCAATTGCTTTTGATTAGGTAACATTTCTTTTTCGCTTATATGTATAATTTTTTAGGTGCTTTATCCAAAGAAAGGTTCTAGCAACTTTCTAGCCACCCACCCTCCCCTCACCCTTTCCTCTGCCCTAATACTTCCCTTGGGCATACATGTAGTCTTTCAACAAAGGCTCTGCCTAAGCCTAAGGTGTGTCTTATTCAATTCTGATAGTCTGGTCTTTTGAGGTTGCAGAGTTCAAGGTAGATTAATTGGATTGTAATCATATAAACTGATCTCATTGTGGCAAACTGCTTATTGATTCGCTACTATAATTACCATCTCCTAATGAATGTTCGACAAAGTGAAAACGCATGTACAGTTGCATATAATGATAGAGCCTTCATTCATTTTGTATGGGCAGGCCTTGTTAAGCACTGATGTCACAGGAAATTGTCTGTCAAATCAACTCGAATGGGAAACCGTGCTTTCCTTTGAGTGGTCGTCATTCATTCATGAAACGTGTAGTTTAGAAACCTGTATGAAAATATACAATAGTTGTACAGGAAGTGGTTTATATTAATTTCATGTACTATTAAACTCTTTTTTTTTTTCTGTCAACATACAAATTGTTACAATGTAGAAACTGCTGAGCTCATCCGTACATTACACAGATCGTTATTCGCAATTTACAACAGAGAACTTTCTTTAAATATTTACCTTTGTACAGAACTTCAAAGAATAGTTTGTCAGCAACTTTATATAATTTTTTGGATATAGAATAGACCTGTTAGTGGGGTGGAGGGGTGGGGTGTTGTTAGGCAATTGAAATATGTTCCCCACTATAAAAATATAACCAATCCTCATCACTTAGATCAACTTTAAATACTTTTTTGAAATTTTGTTCATGCAATTTTTTATGATAGCAGAATAATTGGTATTACAACTATTTTGTCTATAATTTCTAATGACTTTTCCTATCCTTTTGTGAGGGAGTCCATGTACCATGTTGTATTAACTTGGTTTTCCTCGTCTAATATTGCATAGGGGGTTGCCCATGATGTACACAAATATTAAACAGTGATTTATCTATTATGTTGCTAGATTCCGATATTCAGCACCTTTCCTCAAAGGTAGGCAGGCATAATTATGGCTTGTTTTACCTAAAGGTAAAACATTTTTTTTAAAATTTAGTTTAGCCAAAAACATTTTCATTAACAACAGTACTTACTATTTTTTTTTTTAAACCTATTTTACTAACAGTTGTATCCTGTGCATTGATTGACCTGCATTAAAAAAACATTAAGTAAACTAATTAAACAAATTTAATGAGTTCATTTGAAAATTCCCAATTTTATGCAAAAAGATGCTGAATTTTCCAAAGTCAGCACTATGCACAGCATGTAAAAAAATCAGAAATAAAGCCGTGCCGATTGAACTTGTTTTGTATGTCTCTTTGTTGCTTGTCGAACCACAGAGAAATTCAAACGGCTTAAGAATTCAAGGCGTTAACAAAATGGCCCGCAGCCCGTTCTGTTGTATTTCGGTCCAAAATTAATGTTTTTGCATACATTTCCTTTCTTTTGTCTGACCACAGCCCAATTTGCACAGTGCCGACAGTATTCAGGACATGGATGTTAAAATACATCTAGTGTTTGTCAAGAAAACATTACCAGTTTGAACAACCTGAGTCAAAGAGGTGGTCCGCTCATTGGACCATTGTCTTTATGCAGGCGAATGCGGCCTGTCAGTTATTCAATCACCAGTACAGGTTACCCATCACTGCTCTGTCGCCGTCTTCCACATATTCTGTACACAAACCGTCAGGTGCTACTTTCCAAATCTCCACTCCGTGTTTGTTATGCTGTGTTGTTTGTGCTATTAACGGACAATGAAGATGAAGCTAAAAATATTGCTTACATCTACACTTGTCCACGACTTGCGTGCTATGTATTATTGACAAATATTGCTTTTCCTGGATCTTATCTCACGGGAATTTTGACAAAATTAGACAGATAATTTTTATGAAAAGTTATTTATTTTACATGTTGGAAATCACTTACAAGTATGTAAATATTTAATATTATTTTTCAATAAATTGTTAATAAATTTCAATAGTGCAAAAAGTACTTAGTTATGGTTATTTTCATTCGAAGTAGGAGTGGTCTATGACTGGTATATTAAAGTGTGGTATGTAAGGTTCTGTCAATGGAAAAGTGCATATTTAAAGTAGAGCTACATGTACTACAAACTGGTGGACTTATCTAAACACTAAATTAAGGTCATTGTGAACAACTAACATTAAGTAGAGAAGAATTTGATCTTTGTAAAATGGGTGTAAATCACCTAATCATTAGGCACAACTAGGCTTTGGGACTTTAAAAAGACCTTGTTGCTAATTAAAAAGTTGATCCAACGTGATCAGTCATCTTCAGTAGACCCTTTCCATTTTATCCCATTCCAACAACTGGTCCAATGTGAATGATACAAAATTTCTTTTGTTTGATACTAATTTATTGGAAGTGATAACATTAAGCGACTATTCAAGTTCAAAGCAATAGAAGTATAATAATCATTGTTGCTTTATAATACGCAGTAGGGTAGGATGATAATAAAAAGTTGGGATTGGTGTGGTCAGCTGTGTGACAGGCAAAGCCCACCTCCACGAGTCACTGACTCATCCATCCAGGGTAACTGGGGGTGTTTCCCCAAACAAATATAACATTATCTAGACGTTCTAAAAATATATCTGTCACAATTTGATGGATTAAAAGGCTTACACTGTAGCTTGATGTACAATGAATACATTTTTATTTTTATCCCAATCTCCAAATCGTGTCATTTTGGCTTTCAGGCAGTGTTCCTGAAACCCCATACCTCTTTTTATGAAGGCGTGGGATGAGTAGCCATTGTTGCTACACACAATACACATCTAATAAATAAAAAAGGCCACGCTCTTTATGTTTGAGAAATCTGTCAGTGTCTTACATTGTACATTGTATTTTATTTTTACGTACATCTAACAAAAATTCTTTCATCTCCATATCTCACTATCTTTTCTATAACCTGAATTGTGTCACTGTTGTTGCCTACCGAAATATAAAATCTAAACAGCAATCTTTACAACTGCAAAACTGAAGTACAACCAATTCTCCAAATGCTATTTGTCAAACAAAGTGTTGTGGGACCTATTGAGTATGATGAATAGGCAAGATAAGCAGTCTCTTTTAACATCTGTTTGCTTTCTCTAGCAAACCGACTGTATATATGTGTGACCTAGATGTTATTCTGGTATCTTCACCTTTGAGAAATTAGGCTAGTTTGGCCTATATCAGTACTTTATCTGATCAGCACTGCTGTCAATGGTGGATATATTGGACTGTGGACGTGGGTTTATTGATTAACACAAAATGTAGAACCTGAATCCATTCTCATTTTGAGTTCACGTTTGTCATCTGTTCTATTGTATCATAGCTTGACTTGTATCCACTGTGTAATAATGTCAGTCTGAGGCTCAATAGGTCAAAGGATCGATTCTGCTCTGTGGATCTGTTGGAGTACTTCCCTTTCCAACTAGTGATTCATGCCTGGTCTATTAAAGGCTGTGGTGTGTGTGTGTGTGTGTGTGCTATCCTATCTGTAAAAGTGCACAAAAAAGATCCATTGCTGTTGTTTGATAAGAGTAGCCTATGTGATTCAGGCTTCTGTGATAACTGATATGCCAATATAACATCAAATAACCCGCTTTTATCAAGCACATTTACATTTTGAAAATAGAAAACTTATCCCAATCATAATTTATTGGGAGAAGTAAACAAAACAATGTACTTGTAACATAAGATTTGGCCCATTATCTCCTTTAATAGTTTATATGAGTTCAGTGTCTGGTATATACATGTAGTGTCCAACATTCATAGATGACCGACATCATTCCTCGGTGTGACCATCATCCACCATTGAGAGTTTTGAAATAATGTAAGGTTCTGTGTTAAGTTGAGGTTATTCGTCCTGCCCGTCTGCCTCACTGTACTGAAGTGGGAAGAGTGCATTACGGCTTATTACGGCGGCTTATTACGGTGATCACAGAGTGTGTAATCCTGCACTTGATGCCAATCCATCTCTCCATTGTCTCGCGTTATCAACTTACTTCTTCAGTCCTTGTGGACCGATTTCCCCGCAATCTTCACAATCATCAGACCTAGAGATGACAGTTAATGTCACATCGTAACTGGTGTTATTTAATAATGCAAAAAGTATCTCTGTGACCTTTACAAATTTATTAGATGCCTGGCGGTCTGGGATTGGCAAGCAAGAGGTTGTCAACAGAATCTGTATCAATACATTGTATGCACTGAATACAATATAGAAACCTGACTTGCAGTTATTTAAAGGGAGCGTCTAGAAATACAGACACATGTCCTTGTATGAAAAATAATAAAGAGCGTTGTTCATTGCCTAGCAATCATGGCGTTAGGTTGAAGCTATTTCATGATGGTAAATGTTGTGCCCAAAATATGTGTGCCAAAATTAGGGTGCCCAAATTATTTGTTGAAAAAATAAAAACAATTTGGACCTGGGATTGGTAAAGAATGTATTAGTAATACGAACTACGCAATAAGTAATTAGTTTAGCCAGGCAGTGCTATTAGCATTATCTAGATGAGAAAACCGTGTTTGCTGTCAGATGCACAGTTTTAGCTTACTCTTTCACAGGATCTTTTATAAATGCCAAGTAAACAAGATTAAATCAATTTTATTTCTTGAGTGTGTGAGCACGCAGTATAGGGAGTGTGTCCTTATTAACGAGATCTAATATCAGACCTGAACAATGTATTGAGATACGGTAAACATCAATAGCACGATGACGACAATATATTACTATAGATAACATAAATGGAGACAGATTGTTAACTTAAATTGTGATTAATATCTTAAGGAGTTTGGCATTTCTTACCATTAGACTATTAGTGTGTATAAGCGAGGCAGACCAAAATGCTCAACATACTAATTACTGTTTGTAATGTTTCGATGATATCATTTTCTGTCATTTATTGTGAGTAACAAGGGTTCCATAAATTGTAAATGATCTATTGTCCATAGGTTAGTGGGTTTTAAAAGTCACAACTACACAAGCCATGATTGATATTTCAATATTCCATTTTTAGGAAAACGAAGTAATCTGGTGTAATGTAGATTAACTAAACAAATTATTATGTAATCGTGAATACAAATGGTTTACTTTGTTTTTTTAATAACCATCGACAGGATGACATTAAAAATTTACTAACATGCATCCAAATTTAACTAACCAGGTTAGTAGGGTTACAATAATCTAGAAGCATGGGTAAGTACAGTACTTAGTCTGATAACATACTTTTCCCCCCTTTCCCTTCTACATTTTGATAGGTCAAAATCTACTTGATAACCAATTTTAAAACTTGATGTGGCCGTAAATTGAAAAAAGCCAGACGCTTACATGCAAATTGTTTAAAACCCCATTACTTGATTGTAAATTTGCATGTAATCCCCATCATTGAACATCAAATCAGTCACCGTCGGAATGACCCTCTCAGATTGTAATCAAATTCAGATGACTCAAACACATTTTGAAGCCTTTATCTTGGTCATACAGCGAATTTAATGACTGGTACAATAAAGGCTGTGGGAACGTTGCATAGTCACAGAATGTAAAATGGCCAAGTTGTACAACCACAATACAGAAACCGGTGTTTTTAGTTGAACAAAGACACAAAACAACAAATGTACAGCAATGTATGCTTAGCATTAGTGCACTGAAATAACTTCGAAGACTTGTGCTAAATGTTACTATTATTGTTGCTGACAATACATGCTACATGTCGTTTATGCACTTGACTCTTAATACTGTAATATAGTTACCCAATGTGGTTACGTCATTCATAAACCTGGCCTTTGTATATCGGTCATCATGTTGATTATCTCAGCAAATGTGAACCAATGTTGCTTGTGTCCTTTCGGTGACTACTGATGCTGTGTCATTCTGACACTTGAACTCACCTTTCTGTACAAGTACATGTACATGTATGGGGATTCTTAAATGGAACTTGTCGCAATTTATATGGCACATATAATAGGATAATATAGGATATAATATTTGTTTTATTTCCCCATGTAACGATGTTACAGCATACACAATATTTATACAGGTTACAGCATACATTTATTAATCTCACAAGAGCATCTGCCTCTTTAATTGGTTTGGCTTTCAGTGATGTTATTACTAAGATTCTGATTTCATGATATTCACCTTTTCTGTTTATGCTCCCATTCCCCCCACCCCTACCCCAACACCCCTTCCTTCATCCTACATCCATTGGAAACAACCATAATCCATGGGTGTTTACTGTCATTCAGGAAACTGAATTCAGTCGTGGAAGAAATTCTAAAAGATTTTTTTTTGTGTAATGTAATTTTATGTATACACTGTAAATAGAGGATCAAAACTTGAGATTATAATGAATTTTCAGTCACACAAATTCACGTTTGTTAACACCTATGATAATGTAATCTGTAGTCACCTGTAAACATGAGACAAATAGGTGACCTTTATATGATAATTCTCAACATGTTTAACAGTGATGGATGATATGTTCTGGGAAAGTGGTATTGACTTAACAATATCAACTGTGTAGATCTAGACAGGGTTCTGTTATTGCTGCTCCTTTTGTTACCTCCTCTGTGTAAGACAAATACATACACTGATACATTTACATGTAGCTCAGTGGTTAGACTGTCTGGCTGTGATGCAGGAGATCAAAAGATCGACCCTTCTTGAATGACCACTTAAAAATCACAACACGTACGTTTGTAGGAAATATAAAATATCTATTGTTGCTAATGAGCTGGCAAAAGGCTACTTCTGAGACCATGCATCAAATTATTTCTGTGGGAAAGTGATTATAAAAGATCCCTTAACACTACTTATGAAGAATAATAGTAGCAGGTTTCCTTTCATACTAACCATAACTTCTGTCCTGGAAAGCAGTCGAGGCAGTTAGACTGTGTGACCATGACAGACATACTTGAACCTTAATTGGATATAAGTAAGTAAATGAGTGATAACTAACTCTTGTCTGACGTCAAATCCCACTACAATTCATCATGTTAATTACTCAAACACATGACAACAATACCAAGCATTCAATTCATGTCACATGTGCATGTTAACATTTTCACTTCCAAACTTTCATACACTTTCTAATCTATTGATCTAGACAAATCCATTCTTTGGTCGGTGAAAGGGTGAAAAACGAACGCCCTTAGCTGAAATGACTTCAATCTGTTGAAGGCAACCATAATGAAGAGAATAAGATTTGTGACTACCTGATGGTACTGTATAGCTACAAAAGAGATATATTGTATAGAAATGGCTGCTTAATATGCTATTTATGTCACACGCGCTGTGATTGATGGTCGAACTGCATGTGTGCTTTTATTGGAAATGCTCGGACCTTGGAACTGAGCTTAAAGCTGTTGGTTCTGTAATTGTGTGGATAGGGGGCAGCCAGTGTCTTAACAGAATCTTTGACCCGGTCAGGCAGGTCATGTTAAGGTCTTGTTTCCAAACACAACAGCAATTCCACTTTTCTCTGTCTTTGAAGAGATCCCCTGAAACAAAATCTTTGTGAGTCTTCTTCAGCGAGTTAGTTCAAAGCATACTGGATGAGATGAGGTTTAGGGTTGGTGGAAGTTAGTGTGCTGGGAATAACACACCTGTCTTTTTATTTACGCCTGCCCATGTACGACCTCCCTCCATGACTGGTATAACTAATACATGTATAGCAATTTCCCAGTTCTCTACTTTTATTTCCATTTAGCTTGGTTGTACAGCATTCACTGTGTCCTATAGGTAACAGGATCAATCCTTATGTGTGATGGGCCTGTTCGTGGAGATTTTTATATTTCAACCAGTCCTCCATGATTGGTGCATCAAAGGCAATGGTGTGTGCTATCCTGTCTGTGGGAAAGTGCACATAAAAAATTCCTTGCTGTTATGTGGCAGCAACTAGTTTCCTCTATGACCAAGTGTCATTCAATAATTAAGTTTGCGATTAATGTTATCATGTTTTATAGACTAGAGTTGAAGATTTCACTTGTTAGAAACTGACCGTTTATTATAAAAAGTTAAGTATCGCACTTCGTGATATGTGTCGTATCGTGACCCACATATCCGGATACGTTTCGTATCTCGCCTCTGTATCGGTACACCTTTGCAAGACATGCCCTTTAAGGACAGGTGGTTGTTATATACATGTGACCTTTAAAGCAGACTGTACTGACTTCTCCATTACTCAACTCAACTTTGATTAATGGGAAGTAAAGCGTAAAGAAAAAAAGTAAGGTCCTTAATGTACTCAGTCTGTTTAGTCTATTTGTTATACTAACTTCTATGAACACGTACGTTTATAATCTAAGCTGTAACTTGATGATAAAATTGTCCAGTTGGTTTAATACTTAATAATTAAGCTGTGAACTTGATATCAAAATCGAGGCTTCAGGATTCCTATTATTAGGGTGTAATTCTGTGAAGTTAAAGATTCCTATTACTGTGAAACCTCACATAAAGACCATCTCATGTTTATGACCACTAAAAGGTCCGTAATATTACTATGATAATACCTTTTAAGTGAATCACTCGCCACATGACGACAATGTAAAGAGGAGTTATATGCATATTCATTTGCATATAGCAGAACAGAAAACACTGTTTATCTACATAATTGCATACATTTGTTATATGATTTATAAACATCAACAGTCTTACAAATAACTACATAAAACATGCAAGTAAAATATTCTAACACTTCTATAGTCACTGCTATTCAAGTATTATCTGCAGATGTAGGAGAGTGGAAATGTTTGGCACCAATATCGGTGATCAATGGTCTTTAAGAGGTCACTTTTTGTTGTTTAATTGGCTAGATTAATAATTGGACCTGTATTAAACAATTACCTGTCTAAAGATATCACTATTTTACATTCCATGCAATAAATATAAATAATCGACTACAAATTTTATAAAGAGAAAGTTATAGCATAAAATTTAACAATTCTTTTGATGAATTTCTCGCATTGATTGTTTTTCATGTTCAAATCCATTGGTCCATGTATCCTTAAGGAATTTGGAATGATATAATCATAAACAACTTTGGCTATTTAACACAACCTTTACAATAACATGTCGTAGTTTGACATTAAGTGTTCCCCACATGTATGTAAATTCTCAAATAACGGTTTTTGGTTTCAAAAACAATCCATTGAAGTATTTTATCACCGAGTTCATCTCATGCAATATGCATGTAATAAATTTGTATGTGTGCTAACTTTCTTTGTGTTGTAGTAACTAAATATGGAAGTGAAAAAGTCCCAACTGCTCATGGTTGGTGGTTTTGTATTGACTTGCATTAGGAATAGCTTGGTCTGATATCACTCTAATTGCCTTTGTCAGGCATGGACTGCCTCACAACAAGCACAAACATGCTTAAAACATGCTTTTACGTTTTAGCATTGTGCTCGGGAGTCTGCTTTTACAAATCTTAAAGGCAATCTGTCATGCAATGTCGGTTCTAGCTCGTCCACTGTTGTCATTATTTCAATAAAGAAAAACAAAAATAATATTATGACCTATTTTTATCTAGGTAAAAGCAAGTATTTCTTAAATGTTTTGTACATCAAGATACTTCTTTGAACCAAAAAAGTGTTCAAACAATCCCAAAATACTTTTGTGGTGATTACTTCGTTTTAAAGAGAATCACTTATCGTTGTGGTGTGAAAAGCGAGATGTAGTGATAATGGAGTATTTTTTAACGAGTTATATACGCAAATACGATTTATGTAACAGAAGACAAAATACTGTCCTTGTTTATCTACATACATATGTTACACATTACGTGACATTTGTACATTATATCAACAGAAATGTCAAAGTGTTATATTATGTATACCTCGCCAAAACATGCAACCAAATAGTTCTAACACTTCAAAGGTCACTGCTAAATGTATTGTCGGCAGATACACCATGCAAAGCGGAAACGTTTGGTGCCATTATCGTGATTGAGGGTCTTGAATTCATGACATAAAGATAAAAATTATAAAAAAAAAAATTCTTATAATTATTCACAAACTTGCATCATTGTACATGTAGATGTGTAACGGAAGACGAGCTAGCTTATAACATATGACACACAAATCATACCACAGATTCTCTTTAGCAACAACGTCTGGGAGAACAAAGAGGCTATATTTATTTATGATCATATTCCTTGAACTGAGCCCTAATTTACATATACAGTGGACTCAACCTAGAGGGACTGATGTAATTACAAAATTAGCTGTTATGATAGAGCTGTACATACAGAATTATGGGCAGTTTGGAAAATGCATCACTACTTCATTTAGGCCAGAAACATTTACACATTTACATGTATTATACATGAATGTGTGTTTAGGGTCAATATTTTTTGGGGAGGAAGGTCTTTTTTCGTTTACAAATAATTTTATTCCCCTAATATTAAATTGTTGCATTACAAATTTTTGTTTTGATATCAGATTAGTAATATCTGTTTTACAATATATTGAAATTTATATAAATTATTTTAGGATAAAAACTAAAGATAGATATATGTACCTGCTACTTTCGGCAACTATGGGCCTAAAACTGTTTGTGATTGTAGAAAATACCTGTTGAATGACTATAAAAACTAAATACTACATGTATGCCAATAACAATGGGTTAAATCTGACTTGGGAATATTAAATGTGTTGTTCTGTTGTGTCCTTTGTTTGCCTTAACCCTGCCTGCAGCTATGTTGTGACAGAACTCTTGCAAAGTGATCTGCATAAAATCATCGTTTCACCACAGCCTCTCACCTCAGATCACGTCAAAGTCTTTCTTTATCAAATACTCAGAGGTAAGTAATGTACAGCTCATCATTTGACAAGTCTTACTAAATATTATACAGTGAAACCCCTCTAAACCAAACCCTCAGTAAACCGGAATTCCTTTCAAAGTCCCATACAGTCTTACATAATTATAAGGGCTTGATTTAAACCTCAGTAATTCGAACACCTCTAAACCGAACGTTTTACTCCGGTCCCAAATGTGTGCAGTTTAGACGGGTTTCACTGTATATCACTTTGCATAGTCCATAATTGATACATTAATGGCTGTGGTACTTGTATGTGCTATCCTGCCTGTGGGAAAATGGATATAATTGAATTAATTGCAGGTAAAAAAAACATTTAGAAAAAGTAGCGTGTTGGCAGAGAGGGGGCATAGATAGCACTTTCTTCTGTCCTTTGCATTCCAAAATAGTCATAAATTGATATTTGTTGCTATTTAACCATGTATTCCAACATGAGAAAATTCCTCATGTCATCAAAGCAGTCAGCTAATTGTATTAATTGATCATGCATTGTAAACAATTTGGTACTGAAGTGGGTAGATTGAAAACATTCACAAAAATAACTATAGAGTATTTTCAAATAGAATATTTCTAAATTGTATGCTTCTCAAAGTTGTATTCATTTTCAATCATGTCATTAATTACGATGAACATTTTGAGTATGTTGTTGTTTATTTTCTACTTCCAGGTTTGAAATACCTTCACTCTGCTCGGGTTTTACACAGGGACATCAAGCCTGGCAATCTTCTTGTAAATAGTAATTGTTGTCTAAAGGTAAGTTTATCGTTTTTATATCGTTAGACAAAATACTATGTTCAGTCTTTTACAACAAAACAATTGTCTGAAAACACCCACCTTCTTAGTCTTTCTTAAAAAATATTTAATATTTTCTTTAAATTAACTGAAAAAATAAGTTTTCAAATCTGTTTAATAACCTCAACAGCTACATGCCTCCCACCACAATAAAATTGAAGTTATCTATGAAATACGCCCTACACAACTGCCTGTATAAGTTGAATTTTATTGCACAGTATTATTGAAAAGATTAAAATTTCCAAGGTGTCAAGGGTCTTTAATTTCGTTCAGCAATAATTTGTTACATTTATCAACCAAGTTACACTATGTTAACTTGTTTTCTCAAGTATTTTTAAATACTATTGTCTTAAATATGGGGTAGTGAATTTTGAAAACCATCAATCCATGGGCTGGTAGATTATTTACACATTTTTTAACCCCTGCACTGTCACACATATATAATACAAACTGAAGTTCCATACGGCTGTTGAGGCAGCTGGACTGTGTGACTATGACAGACGTGCTTGAACCTTAATCGGATATGAGCATGTAAATAAGTTATAACTAACTAACTAACCACACGGTAGACTACCGGGGGTGGGTAGTGAGGTATTTATTCTCTTGAACATTGCTTTTAACAGACAAGTGTTTTTCTAGGTTTGTGACTTCGGTTTAGCCCGGATAGATGAACCGGACGAAGCGATCCACATGACGCAGGAAGTGGTCACACAGTACTACCGGTCACCGGAGATCCTGATGGGTGCCAAACACTACACGTCGGCCATTGATATCTGGTCAGTAGGATGTATATTTGCAGAACTGCTCAGCAGACGTATACTCTTTCAAGCTCAAAGTCCTATACAGCAGGTAAGAATCACAACAAGTGTTGTTATTAACTCACATTTTGTCACCATGTCCTACAACTAAGATGAACCAAACAAAAAATTACTATTATCCAACTATTGATTATCCAGCTCATAATTTCTCAAAATCCCATACAATAGGTAAAACTCAAAAAGATTTGTATTATCTCACAATTTATTAAAATCCCATACGATAGGTAAAACCCACAAAGATTTTTATTATCCAATCACAATTTCTCAAAATCCTGTACAATAGTTGAAACTCAAAAAGATTTTTATTATCCAATCACAATATGTCGAAATCCTATACAATAGGTGAGACAATTACTATTTTTTATAATTCCACTTATTATTTCTCAAAAGAGCCAGTGATCCACGACTGGTTTATCAAATTCCGTGGTGTGTGCTATCCTGTCTATGGGAAAGTGCACATAAAAG
>JAULBR010037319.1:0-26460 GCA_032355825.1 Melanodrymia aurantiaca
GTGTCTGACGTCCAATAACCGCTGATTTATAATCAATGTGTTTCTAGTGGCGTCGTTAAATAAAACAAACTTTACTATTAGTATTACTGAGTCAGACTATTGTAGCCTCCATTGTTTACTGTGCTACAGCTCCTGAATACTTTAGACGTAAAGGAGTTGTGTCCCCTCACTATTAGACTCGGTACACTGTGATTATAGAACTAATACACTTGTACTAGTTTATTATCCATACATATAGTAAGATTGTTGTTGGTTCGTATCAACGTGATATGTCGTAGTAAAATAGAAATAGGACGTAACACCTGCACGTAACGTGATTGGTCAGTGACCCAGACAAGACGGACATTCGTTCACCGCTGTTGGTCAGCTGTTGGTCAGCTGTTGGTCAGCTGTTTTAATTGGTAGAAATAATACACTATTCTGCTATCCCTAAAATAGTAATTTTCGAAACAGAATAGTAAAATAAATGTTCTAGTATTCAGTTATGAAAGTGGAAATAAAACATGGAATAGTAATATCTGTCTGTGAATTCCTTAGACTAAATAGATACTTGTTCTTTCATTCGGCAGCGATATGTGTAGTACATGTAGACTAAGTCTTGCTGATACAGCTTTCATAAGTCTTTATACATGTAGTTTTATATTAACTAATATATATGTATACAGTATTTTTAAAGGGATAGTAAATTTTCAGATGGATTTACTGCTTTTTGAAATTCACTATTCCTTTACAATAGTAAAAATAAAAAAAATTAAAATAAAAAAATTAAAATAAAAAAAATTAAAAAAAATTAAAATAAATAAAAGAAAAGAAAATAAATAAATTATATTATGACCAATGAAACATCATGACTCAAATGGTTTCTTTAACGAAACAAGTTGTAAGGTAAATAGTATCTATTAAAACCCATTTAGTATTGTTATTTGTTCTTTGAATTGGCGCTGCGTGGTTATCTTATGTCTATTTCATATTGCTGCCGTCAGATTTATTGCTGCCGTCAGATATTTTATTCAACCTTTCCAGGTCTGCAATTGTCTGTGGTAATTGTTTGCCTGTCGTTTCTGGAAGAAACTTCAGCAGAAATGTGACCAGGAGGCAGCAAATTCCAAATATGGTCCCAGGTGCCCAGAATGCAACATCGGCCTGTGAGATAAAGCAGAGATAACTCTATTGTGTGTTCTCTGGGTGCGCAGACAATACATTTATACCAAGTATAGTGTATGCTATATTATATGAGCTGTACTATACTTGTTACCATGTGTATATTATTCTATACTTTATTACGCTCTATATTGTTCTTTAAAAACATGTTCTTGAAATGTTGAGAATTGGGGTGCATTCCAACTTAAGTCGTATGTCATTGAACACTGATTCCTAACGTCTTAGCAAAACTTCCATTCTGTGACCAGACTAGGGTTGTAGACGGCGTAACCGTGATGAAATGGGCGCTTAAGGAGATCATTCTAGGGCCATTTCATGGTATTCGTTTCGTGTCGGACAGGACATTTGCAGGCTTTTTTCCATCATAGAAATGATTCTGTGTAATTATTAAAAAGTTTGAACTGGTCAGAGGCAAGTACTATAGAACCACTTTATAGGGTGAAAAAATTAAATCTTTGGATTTCTTTTTTCCTTTTCAAAATGAGGTCAAAACGTTCGTGTCGGACAGGACAAAAAGTGAAGTGGGTTTTTTGGCATGTTGGGAAAGTGAAAAGTTCCTGCCAACCACATGGTATTCATAAAATTAAGCCAAGTAATTTTGTTCCCCTACATCATAGGTAGGTTTCAAAAGGGTGGGGGGTCAAAAGTTCCCACTCGACAAAGTACAGCATTTTATAGAAAGTTCCCCTTATGTCGACCACACAACCTGTACAGTGACATTAACTCGCCGTGTTCTAGACATTGTGTCTCCTGTTACCAAATTATTATTGTTAATCTATAGGTAATTACCCTAATTCATAAAAACGAAACGCCCTTATATAAACCTAGCTACACGCCTGGTTTAATACTTACCAGCATACTAGAAAATGGTGCTAACATTCCTCCAATTCTAGAAAATGCAGAGCACATCCCAAGACCGACGTTCCTGAAGGAAAAAAAACGCAACTACATGATTGTATACTGTAACATTAGCAGTGTTCTAACCAGTGTTTGACGAGGGCAAGGTGATAAGATATTAGTAAGGCACTTCTAACGCAAACGTTTGTTTTATGTGGGCACATACACTTATTTGAAAGGAGATACACATGTACGTGTCTGCTAGTTTTCGACGGAGTTACTCTTATTGATATCTGCAAACTGGGTATATCTGGGTCTATAATAACAAAATTAATGTGTGTCTAAAGTCTGTCTATGACAGATACATCCGGGCTCACTCTGTAGCTAGCCAAATTAGCCAAATAGCTAAGTTTTTTAAAGTTTGGTAAATGGCTAGCAATACTTTGTTCAAATTAGCCTCTATTAAACCATTTCCTGAAACGTACCATCACTTTTGTACAATTGGCTAAACGAAAATAATTTTGAGCAGGACAATTTACATGTATTAGGAGGATGCTGTGAAAAACAATTGTATATATATATTACTAGTGTCTCCGATCTTAAGGGTTGGAAAACCGTTCATAATAGTTATAACTTATTTGCGTGCTTATATCCAATTAATGTTCAAGCTGCCTCGACTGCCTGTTTAGGAAAGAAGTTGCTATTAGTATGAGGAAGGAAGCAAGGGATGTTTTATATACACTTTCCAATGGACAGGACAATACATAACGCAGCCTTCGTTAACCAGTAGTGTGACACGTAGAGCCGGTATAGTATTCTACAATTGAAAAACGTTAAAATAACTAGTTTGGACATCAATAAACTATAACCCATTTAGTCTTCAGCAACAGCAATACATAAATGAAGTGTTAGAAATCTGTTACCTTAAATTAGTTGGAAATATCTCAGGTGTGTACATGAACAGCATGCCGAACGAGCCGCTTATTGCAGACTTGGCGATCAGAGAGAAGATTGTGGATAAAACATCTCCAACTTGTCCCCCTGAAATACAAAATTCACGCCGTTTTTAAAGCAATACTAGTTGTGGTTTTTTTCTGACTACATACTTATTAGTAACTTAACGTAACGAGTTAATATGTCGATACAATTCAGGAAACCGTAAACTGCATGCTCTAGATCATTATGAAGCTAGTTTTGGTTAACTATAATTATCATTAAAGGACTAATAACATTAAGGTTATTGAAAAGTTACATATCCAAAGTATCAATACACATATACAGTTTAATAAATGGAAATTTAGTCTTCTCACAATAAATTAAACACTGTGTTTCTTCCTGGTCTCTGCAAACCGACATTGTCTCAATACAAGAGTTGTCTTCCCTTGCCGGACGTTATCCCAACTGCGGTCAACCGAGTAAGAACGGTCATACACTTCTATTAGAAGCCAGAACGAAAATGGACAAAGGCAGCTATTCACAGTGTTGCGCGTTATTCAACAGACAGTGACTTTGAGTAATATTATATTGGCAATGACCAAACGCATCAATTTATATGACACGCGGCTTTGGTACAGTTTCAATTCGAACCGGAATTAATACCTGTGAAATGGAATCATGACCGCAGGTGATTATACGCTTGGGCTACAAATGTCACGTGACTTGCAATGACCCACTGCGTAAGAGGCTATCATGGCTCCGGCTTTGCGGTAACGAACAGGTCGGTTTTTTACTATTATAATCATTAAGCAATTATTATAGTAGTTGTTATTTGGCAATGATGTTGAAATGGTATTATTAAACGTGCGTAGAGGTCTAAAAGCCTTGCCTGAGCAGTCCTTTAACTATGTTCTTACATTTATATTAATTATTCGCTCTTCTTTTATTATAATACGCTTGGTTTCAGTTTTTGTTTAGATGCATTTTTCTTTATTATTGAGATTTAAGATAAATGTTTATGTAAAATTTTGTTTTGTAATTATTTAGAAATTCGTACCTATTCTAAGCATCCTATAATAATTACTAATATTTGATAATGGGTTTTTAACGACAGTGTGAGGCTACTGTGGAGTTTAATAGATACATTTAACATACCACCCTAAGCTTGTCATACGAACCATTCTACTTGCAGTTACTGATTAAAACTAGCATCTAATCTGACACTTATGACAAATATTAAGTTTACTATAATTCATGCATCGTCGAGATGACATACTATTTATACATTCTAGTGACAGACTAGAACGTTTAATGAAATGAAAACACTAGAGACACTCTAAGCAGGTAGCATGCATTGGGTGGCCGCTAGAACTAAACGAATGCAATCTGTTGTGTTGTGTTGTGTGGTATGTGGCACGTCCGTTTCGTCCAGTGAAAGCACTGTTGTTGTTTCTGACAAGGGTTACACAGAACAAGACGGAATAAAGCTGAAATACAGAGATCCCGATCCATCAGACTGAAGCTAGGTAAACACGCATTCGTCCAGTGATCAGGTAAAAAGTAGGAGGGTAAACAGTGTTGACAGTGGCACTAGGTCTTTGATGAAACGCACAGCAAAGCGCATTAATCATCGCGTCAACAACAAGTGGGCAACTCACTGAATAAAGCGCTCACCTGGCAGCTTTATAGCATGTTCAATCAAATTGTCCTGTTTGCTTCAGAATATTGACAAGAAATAAACTTTTGTAATTGACGGACGGTGTTACCTTCCATGTGGTCGCTTTACAATATCAAATAGGCGGATCAACTCAATACATTCATTAGGAAAAATTGTACCAATTAAGATAATTGAAATGAATGGCGTAAGAGCCACGGTCTGATCAATATGCAGTAGCGATTGTTTCACATCCAGGAAGTAATATTTATATTTGTTACTAAGCAGAAAACGTTTGCATAATATATATATTTTGCGCAGACTGAACGCCTTTCAAAAACGATTGGAGAGTCCATTTCTTATTAGACATCCACCGATAACAGAGTACAATGACAAAGGCCTGGGTAAATGAGGATATTATATAGAAGTATTATAGGTCAATGCTTATAGCATAGCTGAATCGTATCTGCGCATAAATCATTCTGACAATATCGGGCAATTACAAATCAGTGGTCAACGTTGTAATGGTACCAGAACTGCATGCGTGAAAGATGAGCATATCCATCTCAACTGGTGGTACATGCCATCAACATAGCCATTGTTGTTTCAATTTATTCGTTAAATCACATGATGCGTCATATCGTAACAGAGCATCGAAATGTCGCCCATCAAAGTGGTCGTGGACTAATGAATATTATAAAAATGATGAACCACAAAGATATGGCGTTGCGTAAAATCGTCCTAAAATTAAATAATAATGCCAAAACAATACGAAACGTTTGATTGATGGCCGCGGTGTGTCCATTGTTGCCTTCGATTCTATCTGCGTTCAGAAGTTAGCAATAATGGTTTAAGATTATAATAAGCAGGTTTCAAAGACGTATCTGTGTGCCGCATGGCTACAAGTTTGATCGCGAATGCAGTCGGTACCGCATTTACAATGATGTTCTTTTTTAAACTATGAAACATGCATGATTCGACGTGTTCCTTGATTCATTGAATATATAACCAAATTAACATTACCTACGGGTGCCTCATAAAGTCTATAACATAAATGAAGTACATGTATCTACACATGGTCAGACAAGATTAAACAAATTAGATGTTGAAATCAACTGCACGGACGTGATGGTTCAGCACTATCGAAGAAAGAAGCCTGACCTCCTAATACCACGCGGATATGCTCATCTTAGACAATTAACACATGGAGGTCAATTGCAGTCCAAGCGTTCATTAACGTTATTAACATTAGTAATACGATTTGAGAATATTGCCTGTCGACATGCACTTCATACTACATGTATATATTTATTTATTGTTAATGCTATACTATAGTATTTCCCAAGTGCTACCAATCGACAAATTGTTTGTCAAGTAGACGTTATTTATGAAATATTGTAACCATGTATAGATTAAAATATTGGTAGTACTATAAATGATAAAATAGTAACCCCAAAACCAGCAGCGTGACCAAAAGGGTATCTCCGCAGAAGACAGAGTCTAAAGAATATTTGAAGTCGTTATTACATGCACTCACGAATAACCGCTAAATCAGTGATGATAATTATAGGTGTTCAAGAAAGGTTTTCGTATTGAGTCTCACAATTTGCGAATACAGTCAATTAGTTGTTTGTTTTCATTACAATGATAACATTCAACATGTTTATTAAGACATAATCTGTGTTATATCATGAATAGCTTACGAATGTCTACCATAAAACTTTAAACGTTTACCATCGAGTCCTAAATGATGATGAAACTGCCTTTGAGCCAAAACACGTCGTTGATTAAAATGATAATGAAGTTGTGATATGTAAACACCATGCTGGAACAGGTGGTATATTGCTCGACAAAGAAGGGAAATTGACTATTGAAAAGCTGGTCTTCCTTTGTATAGTAAAGCTTTGCGTTGTCGTGTATTCACATTCAACAATAACGTTAATTCCTGGTTACAGTATCAGTGATGGTCTTAGATGTTACAAGCAATTTTAATGTATAAAAACAACATTTTAAACCTTTCTGGGAAGTTCTTCATGTAGCATGTAGTTGGGGAATCAAAGTTCTGATACCAGATATCCTCATCATCTGGTAGTTGTATTGAGATTTATTCAAATTGTGGCATCACATATGATTTACAACGGAAATATTCCTCTGGGAAGAATTGAATTTTTGAACAATATAAAATATATAAAATATGACAAGACTGTGTTTGTATAATCACACCACTAGAGTACATTGGTTAATCAATCACCAGCAGCAGCTATTTGACTGTCGTATAATTACATACCTATCTGAATTTATTATTGCCTGGATGTGGAGATCTTGCAAATTTATTGGATTCTATTTTTAACAATTGACCCCATATTGCGTCGTGGTGTATTCATTAACGGTAGTCAAAGTGTGCAACATTCATAAAACCTAGTGGGATACATTTTAAGATTAGTATAGGCATAACTTAACAGTACAATGAAATATCTGTTTACAAAAAGTGTTTGCTGATCACCTACTGGTTTGTCAATTGCTATACACAAGAAGAGCACAACTGGTTATTTAATGCCAATTTCATGGCATAGTGCACAGCTTAACATTGCGAGATGAGGTTTCATCTTCCACAATGTAACATTATGTGCGTATTGTCCTGGTGGGTGATCTACTTCAGTAGTTAGAAGTGCGATATGTTGACACCTAAACGACAAAACATGGCCAATGGAGAGGTGAAGATTCATTACTACGATGTCAAAATGGTATATAATCACGCATGCTAAGTGTTCGCGAACGTTTTGTGTATACTGGCTCCCGTGTTGAGCACACTATTGTTCGCATACTGTCTTCATAATTATAAACGATTAAAACATGAAACATTTCAAAGAAGGATATTGCATCAGACATCATATGTGTCAGTGATGCGTCCTGGTGTGAACTAGCCTCAGAATGCCTATACCACAAAACTTTTGAACGTTTTCCCCAGTCCGTGGACAGTATAATACTGATGAAACAACTTCTGAGCCAGGACATCGTGTTGTTTAAAATCGGCATATAATGAACATTTCCTAAAATATCCCAGAAGTTGCGATATTTAGATACCTTATGATGGAGCACATGCAATGTTGCTGGACATAAAAGGGAGGTTATGTAATCCCCTTTATGTAGTGGCCAGAGACATTTTAAACTATGCACTTAGTATTTGAGACAGGGACTCTTTCTTCTAGTATGAATTGTTATAAATTTTTCGAAGCCAATACAGAGGAGAAATTCAAAGACAAATACATGATTTTCGCACTTTTCTTCCTCAGACAACATACTTGTAAGTTGTATAACTATGTAGCACTAGTCGACGTAATGTTAATCCGAAGTTATTTTGATAGTTATTTTATAATAAGGCTGTGCTAATGGGCACAGTCACAAACTGTTTATCAATAAGGTTTTAATGGTAATATGTTCCTTTTTTCGTAATGTATGCACTTGATCCATCCCGCACTTTCATTAATTTCTTCATTCTTTCATTCAGTCGCTTGTTTATTCCTTTGACTATACCCAATACCTGAAATCACAGCCAGCATGCACTAAATTACATGCTATTCTATACTAGTTATGACTGGTATGCATTTTTGTTTAAATGAACAACTCGACTCCATAACAAATTTTTATAATTTAATTCATGTGTAAAAAAATAAAAAAAACATATTGTATGCATTTTGCTATCCAAATGGAAGAACAAATGTCTCTCATGTTCTGCATATTACTATCACACTGGGTTATCGCCTCATTTTGATCCTGTAGCTCAGTATTAATACACTTTCGTCCATTCTATTTTGAACATCTGGGATATCGTTCATAACTCTGGGTTAGGTATCTAAATATGTCTACATATACAGACCGTTTGACTGTGCTACTCGTACACAAAAACAAATAATAGTTTTGACTTGGCAAGACGTTTTCACTTCGAGCACCACATTTATACAGATTTCATATAAGCACATAAATACAGTTATTCTCTCACACAATAAAAACACTTGGAAGTCAATTCATTGCCTGGTGACCGATAGTTGGTAATCCAAATGTTCGTTGATCACCAATGAGTTCATTGAATTGGGATTTGTATTTATGATATGTACCTCAAGACATCGTGAGTAAATTCAAAATACGGATATCTAAAATACTGTATGTTGATTGTATTAAACAATTATGTCTTTACCCAGGAATCCTTCTCCAAGGAAATCGTCATTATTTACAGTGTAACTTCCGGAAGTAGTTGTGCTGACGTCATCTTCCTGAGAATGATTTGAATGCTGTCTAATAAACACTGGGTCATTTCTTGGAATCAAGTCACATGACCGTTTGTGAAGAGGCGGAGGGTGCTGGACCCTAGGGGACGCGAAACCTGAGGTAGGTGTCACACTAGGGGAATGTGGATTATATAGACGTCCCTCTTGGAAACTGTTTGTGTGTAGAAACCTCACACGGTTTTGTCTGTCTGGTTTCACTGGAAACTGATTGTTTGTATTTGCTGCTCTATAATTATTATTGTCTCTACAACTGTTTTTATTGCGAATACTTTGGGGATCCCATGAAAACCGTTGATCTGAAAAAGACAAATACAAACTATAAATTTACAAACATAGCTGTTAGCAAACTACCAATTGAAATTTTAGATTATTATGATGGTAAACAAAACAAATAGTATATATGTCCCATTGCGGCTAACAAAATAAACCATTTGTTCCTTACAGGTGCCGTGGAAAAAGGTAGCAAACATGTTTTGCCCAAAAAGTCTGAAAATTGGGGGACGGGAGAGAGATGGGCTGGAGGAGGGAGAAGGGGAGCGTCCTGATTGATAGTTTGTTAGCACAATTCCTAATCACTAATACATAAGTAGCACAATGTGTAATAAACAGCAATGCAAGCAATATCAGCAACATTTTGATTTTAGGCAGTGGTGATGTCATCGGTGATATACTCGTTCATGATCATATATTATGCTCAGCTGGACGTTACAAACATGGTGTAATAGACTGGTGTCGATTGTAAATGTGTAAACAACACCGTATGTACACGAGTCGCACACTAATTCTAGTGTTAAAATTGATATTTACTTAGATATGTGTATATCGTATGTGTTTCTGGTCACCCTAATCGTAATAGTAACTTACTGTCTACTTTTGTATAAAATAATTTGTATCGTACTAAACTAGTATATAATTCTAAAGGCCAAGGACCATACTAAGCTATTACACATGTATTGGGATGAGAAGTAATAAAATGTAGTTGTTAACTGTAATAAATAAACATGCTCTATTAGCCAGAAACATGTTACAAATGACATTTCTTGTGCACGTAAGGTGGCGTACGACTTAAACAGTGGGGGTGTTTCTTCAAAGACGTGACAAATCTCGAAATACAATGATTATAATAACTGTTTTCTTACTTGAGCTATGTGCAAAGTTAACTTCTTCTTCACTTCCGCCTCTACCGCTATCACTTTGAATTGTCTCCCCTGATGTGTCACTGTGTACGTCATCAAGCTGAAACAAGCATAATAATTATATAATAATTGAATGTTTTCGTGTTTTGCTTTCTTTCCAAACGAAAGTTATATAGAAAACAAATGTCTCGGTCAATCCAAAACGCCGTATTATAAGCTATATTAACATTCACATATTATGTATATTGTACTTGATATTGTCTTCAAATTATATAACGATTATGTTTACAGTGGAAACATCTGCGACAGGCACTACCATTATACGAGTAGCAAGAAAGTACGGATTATCAACATCCAGTTAAATTATTGTTATCAGATCCGAGTTTTAAGGACAGATAAATTGAAATTCCGAGTGTCAAGTAGGTGATTGTATTTATTAACTATAGTCAGGCTTAACAGTTATTTAAAACTGAGATTTTGGCGTCTTCCTATAGACACACCTCTAACATACTCCATGTTGTCATTGATGGAGATAGATCAGCGCATCTTCATTGCCCAGCGGATAATACTACTGAATAGTTAACATGATCGTGTTGGTCTTAACTGTCATGTGACAGTTGAAATGACACTCATAGTTGACACTGACATTTAAGGTAATATGGCAACAATTTATTTCATATTGACATTTACAGTAACATCATTGTCAGTGGTGACATTGTCAGTATAATATTATGGCATTGTCATTATTAAGATTGACAGTTAATGTTAAATAAGCATATTCAGCATTCTAATTAATGTGACATGGGCAGATTTGATATTGACAAAACATATAACATGGGTATAGTTGACTTTAACAGTCACTACTATAACATGGACATAGTTGACATTGGCAATTAATACAACTCATGAAGAGTTATTATTGACTTATTTAGCTATTAATCCAATGGATAGACTGACAATCTACTACATGTATTTACAAATTAGTCAATGTCAAAAAAAACAAAATACAAATTTAGATCGTTCTCTCGATAGCTCATCATAATTATTATTATTAGTTTACTGGAATTAATATATTGTTTTGGCTTCCTCAAAACAGACATACACAATTTCTCTCCCGAGCGTCAACTCCTACTAAACACCCATATTTGTATTTCTATTGGTGTGGATATAAAATAAATCCAAGCAACTATGAGTGACATATCGCTCCAGCACAAATTCAAACTGCAGCTTGTCCATGCAATACAATCTATACGGGTATAGGACATAACGCAAACATCGAGAATGCTGACTAAATATTTGCTTTTCACGGGACAAGTGCCCGATTCCCACCAGCAGTTTGCATTTTAATGGATTTCTAATGTTTACCAATAAGCACGGCTCTGTGTCATAATTAAGCAAATGGACGGATAATTCGGTAAATCCAGAAGACGAGGGGATGCGTCGTAGTTTGCAAACAAGTTATATAGCAAATGCAAACTAACCGTTTTTATATAATTTGTACACATTGTTAAAGTTAATACATCGTTGCAACTTAATCCATACACAGCGAGCCATGTGTGCTTTACTTGTGTACCCGGATGTTGAAGAATAGAGCGAAATAATTCTAAAATTGACATACGGTTTGGGCATGATAAGATAGGTAGAACGGTTCATAGGCTGCACCGACACAGTTTTACCTTTTTCGCTATTTTGTGACAAAGTATTATTGCATTGAATCTAAACGTAAAGTCAGTAACATAGACATAAGGCAGAAACTAACAAACATGTCTACGAATCACAGCCAAAGCAGTGATAACACCGTATGTTCGCGAATGCTAAACGTTTCCTATCAAATATATTGGTATAAATAGTTAATTAGTAACACCCTTTTCGCCATTGCTCAGGAATGCAGTTACACGGGTTTGTTTTCAGATATGTGTTGTGAGTTATAGTGTGACTGTTAGTACCATTGCTTTTCCCAAAGCTAAAGACTATAACGTTGTAACTGGCTGCCAGTCAATCTAAGTACTAGACTAATGATGTTTTGTAAAATTGGCTCATGATATTTGTTATAACTTACGTGCAAAATCTTATCCTTCTCGTCGATATAGGCTAGAGTTGGGTTAGTGAAGAGCAGATCACCCAGCTTGTTACCCCTCGACCCACTCGGCACCTGTCTCATCTTTATCTCATGGGATGCACCATCATCGCAATCTTCAAAGCTGAAACTAACCTCCTTTTTCTTATAGCCGCACTCCGGTTTTGAGTCCGGTTTATGAGCTGTTGGTTCGTCGTGGTGGTTTTTGCCTGGCTGAGATTTAATCTGCATTGACTGATCAACATTGGTCTGCTTACCCACGGACACAGCTGTTTTCGACATCTCCTGTGTTATAGACACCTTATCGAATTCAGTGAAGTGAGATGTCGATGAATAGGGTTTGCGTTTGTCTGATCTAAGAATGTAACATATGGCTGCGATAATGACGACGGAGAGAATACAGGTAGCGGCGGCAACTGTTGCAGCGATCACCAGATACTTCTCACTCTTCTCGCCATACAGGTCCAGCTTAGTGTCGTTTTCTATTTTAACATCAACAAACAAATTCGTTTCTACCGATTTTGGTGGATTTGCCGAGTCCTGCACTGATATTTTCAGTTCGTATACATGTTCTCGCTGCATCTTCCACACATTAGAAATCTTTGTCTCGCCATTCTCTCTGTCAATAGTGAACACTCCATCATCGTTTCCTTTAAATATGAAAAACTGTAGTGTTTTATTTTCGCCATTATCAGGATCAAATGCGACGATTTTTCCTATTACAGAGTTCGGTTTGGGTAAATCAGATATATTTATTGTATGATTAGGCGACTTGGGAAATAAAATTTGAGGAGCATTATCATTTTCATCAAGAACGTTTATTTTCACTTCAGTAGAATTTGTTCTAGGAGGTGAACCCCTATCTCTAGCCAATACTGTAAAGATATAATGACTCCTAACTTCTCTGTCCAGACTTTCTGTAGCAACAACTGTTCCGTTGGACATGACAGTAAATGGTACCATGCCATTGGGAGTTTCAGCAATAAAATATTCTATTTTACCATTCTGTCCTTCATCATCATCTGACGCTTCCACATGTCCAACTATTTGATTTACGGCTTGGTTTTCTGATATATTAAACTCAAACATGAATGTTTTAAACGATGGTGTTATGTCATTAACGTCTGTGACAGTCAATACTACGTCTGCTGACCCTGTTAACGCTGGCTCGCCTTGGTCTGTAGCAAACACTTTGAACTTAATCAATGGTCGTCGTTCTCGATCTAATGCACCTATAGTCGTAATCACTCCCGTATCGTCCTGGATATGAAAAATGGAATTTACTCTTGGCTCCAAACTGTACTTTATATCGCCATTTTTCCCAGCGTCTAAATCCTTCGCACTTACTTGTGATATTCTGGTTCCCTTTCTGCTATTTTCGGGAACGGAAGCTGTGTATGAATTTTCCAAAAACTGTGGTATGTTATCGTTTTCATCAGTAACAACGACGTGGAAATATGCCGTCGCGTTTAATGGAGGATTACCATTGTCCCAACAGAATACTGTAACCGTGTACTTGTCCTTCACTTCACGGTTTAGTTTACTTTTCACCAACACTTTATAACCTTTACCTCCGGTTAATTTCTCCAACTTGAATGAGTCACTAGGTGTCTCACACTGTACTTCCCCATTGTTTCCAGTGTCCGAATCTTCAACATCTACATACGCAACAAAGAACCCGATTCTAGTTGTTTCTGATAGTTCTACAGCCTTGGTGTTTTCGGTAGAGAGTGTGTTGATATTCACCATAGGAGCATTGTTACCAGAGTCGAGAATAGTGACCGTGACCACAGTTTGAGTTTTCAGTGGCGTCTCCCCTCCATCCACCGCCTCGACAATCAGCTGATGAGGCTTACTACCGTCATATTCCAGCTTTCCCACAACCCTGATCTCCCCTCCCGTAGAACTGATGGAAAACAGTGATTGCAGTTTTGATGACTGCATGCTACTGAACTGGTATGTCACTTTACCGTTATCCCCTTCGTCTGGATCCACTGCAGACACGCGAACCACCAAGTAGTTTGACTGAACATCTTCCTTCAGAGATACGTCGTAGGAAGGTTTTAGAAATTTCGGAGGATTATCATTTTCATCAGTGACCGATACAATCACATTTAAACTCGCTGTCTTTGGAGTCAAGCCACCATCATATGCGATGATTTTAAATGCATATCTGTTCTTGTTTTCTCTGTTTAATGGCTTTTCTAATTTTAAATTTACAACTGAACTTCTGTCAGGATTCTTTTCCGAAGTGAGTGAAAACATTCCCTGCTGCCCAGTAATCTCATATCTTTGAATAGTATTGTTAGGCAATGAATCTCTGTCCACTGCGCCACTGATTTTCAAAACAGTTCCAACTTTTGCTCCTTCAGAAACTTCGAGACGTACCTCGCTTGCAGGAAAGGTAGGATAATTGTCGTTCGTGTCCCTAATGAAAATTCTGACAGAAGCAACATTATTAAACATAACAGTGGGAGAAGTGGAGTGAATGGCGACGTTTAAATCCAAGGAACAGGACAACGATTGCGTAATATCACAAATTGTGTCTCTGTCGATTCGTTTTGCAACTCGCATCACACCTGATGAAACGTCGATCACAAATAGTGACGCAGCAGTTCCAGTCTTATCCAACATTCCAAACTGTAGCTTTTGTCTGTCTTCATTTGATATGTTGTTAAAAAGAGCCTTGTTGTCTGAAATATTTCCAACGTAAGAGTTGATGGGCAGTTCCTCGTCAATTCTGAACAGCAAGTCTGGGTTTGCTGATGCAGGGAAATAGAGCGTATTAAGAGTAAACAGTAAAAACGCCCACACGTGCATCATGCCGGTTGTTTGCGCTGTTTCGTTATGCTGTATGCCGGACGTTAGTCATCACATGTTGCTTACACCATCAATAGTCGATTCCGTGCTATATACAGTTCTGAAAGAAACAAGAAATATAATTGTAATAGACAATTTAACACTGTACTATATCTATGTGACAAATAATATATCTGCATGTTATTTTAAACGTAATTTGTCAACCGTAATACACACACACACACACACACGCACGCACACATACATATACATAAATACAGACGAATTAAGTAATGAATAAATAAATCAAATAAATAGATAAGTGTTGGTCTATTGTCGTAAAGTACTAAAGGAGACACTATCTTGGAAATATTCATGTAATAATAGTGGACGGACAAACATCCGTATAGTTACAGTACGATAATAGTGTACGATAATAGTGTACGATAATAGTGTACTATAGCTGTACTTGTTTTAACTCACCAACCGTCTGATTTAGTAATCCAGCACAGTATACACGAATTAACATCCAAACAATACAACACAACCGCTTTCAGTGCAGTCTTTCAGTCCACTGATGACTCGTAAAAGATGGATTACCTATTCCTGTCACCGTTAAGACATAAAATATAAAAGGCTTATTCAGATGACATGAATTGTCATAACCTCCCTTTGTTGGAGGAGGCACAGGCGTGATCTGTCAGTTATTAGGCAAAGACTGAATCATGGGTCATATACTTGCCACGGCCCGTCAAGACGGAGACGTTACGCTTCGTGTGGGCAACAGTCGCTGTCAAATCACAACACGCAACTCCAGGACATAATAAATAGCCCTGTCCTCGCAAAACGTTTTCAATGTCGTCACGTGTCACGGGAACGTCTTTAGATATTTAGATCTGCTATTGTCAGATTGTGAACTTGTAATGTGGCATCTGCAATAATTGAGGAGGAAGTTTTTGTTCGTCAGTGTTTAACAATTATTAAAGTACTTAGATACCTTGTCTGCCCGCCCTTTGACATATAACTCCTGTATTCCAATCACGTCTGTTAGGCTATCAGTTAGTGTTCAGTAACTGTAAACTTTGACACAATATATATAGAATTATTGTTGAAGACATGTCAGCGATGTGTTTACAAGGCGGAACATTAATAAAGTACACAATGGAAGAAAAATAGTGCTTATAAAAAAGGATAAACATGTACAAAGGATTCAAACGGACTAGAGCCTACACGGCCTACTAAGTATAAAGAATGGAACGACGATGACAATACAGTTACAGAATACTGAAAACTTAAAGCAACATCTCATGTGTACAGCGTCTTATGAGGGGTAAATACAATAACACAGTGGGGTGCAGAACGTTATGATAAATTCCAAGTCGTTACAATACATGTACACACAAAAATGTCGAATAATAGTACCTGAAAGAAGCGCACGTGTTTTGAAGGTATTGCCTGTTAACAAACTATCTGAAACAGACCCTGGTACACAATCCACAGGTACGACTCGTAAATCCAGTTTTAATGAAAAATGTCCATGAGTAACGGAAGACGTTTCAGATTATCGCTACAAACAGTTTCCTTTGATATTTAATGTTTATAATATATTCCGAATGCGTGCGGGTTTGGCCAGTTTCGTCTTAATACCATGACTTGCTACATGACACAGGTAACGCTTGCCACGCTGCCTGGCAGGATACTGGTCTGTCTATTCACGGCCAGACCAACACAAACAACTGGCTGTGACGATTAGCGCTGTCACCAGTTTACCATCCTGCGCGGCTCAAGCCTTGGCCAGCCTCTTTTTGTTACGGCCAATGAAGTCAGTTTCAGATCAGAAATACATTTTCTATATCGGACGACCAAACACACACTATATTGATACAATACGCTATGGTATTGTCCTTCGCAACAATAATTATTTATTGATGTACATGTACATTGTATATGTAATTATTTTGGGTTTGTCTGGGGGTGAGGGAGAGCGAAGGATTGATAACAATTTAACTACATAATATAGTTGTGTACATGTACACATTATATACAAGTACATGTATATAAATTGATATTGTGCCTTATATTATGCATTAATCTGATCAGTAGTAAAACGTAGATGGAAAAAAGAACTAGGACTTATAACGTAAAAAAATGTATATAATTATATTTCTTTGTACCCGTGCGTGCAAATTTAAAGTACGAAACAGGATCTCTTTGTACGATTAGAAGAAAACAAAACACACAGTTGTATATAGGGCTGAAATTAGAGTCGAACACCCAATTAGGAAAATTGTACCAATCGTTTTTATATATACATGTATATGTTTTTAATATATATACTAGTATATTCATTGAACAATTCACAGTAAAAAATGTATAAGAATTTTAGTTCGTGTTTGATTGAATAGTTGTTTAACACAAGCATACGTCACTGGCACCAATTTAAAACTGTTCGAATAAGATCATTTATTATACGATGAGTACCAATGCCAGTGTGTAGTGCTTTGTATAGATATCGCTTAAGTATCCACATAACTTAAACTGTGGCTCCACATAGAACATCAAGTGGTCTAGGGGACTATACAGTCGTGATCCTTAACACGCACGTGTGTGTTTATGAGTTGGCGTTATCGAGACTTTAAATGAAGTGACACTCTGTTTATCTATATCTCCGGATTAAGATGAGGTGTACAAATAACGATTTATCCGATGAATACCAAGCGATTAAATTAATGTGTATATTGCACACGGTTCTAACGTATCTAGTCACAAACATAAACTCCAGCTTGTTCGCTAAGAAATATCTGCTTACAGCATATACACTTACATGGATGTATAATTATATACACTTTTGCTATTTCAAGAATGCTTTGCTCTTTTATCTGAATGATTCTGTGTGTTACACAATTAAAGCAATTGTTTTCAAAGAAGTGCATCAACTATAGGCAAATAAAGTATGCAAAGTTCTGTTTCTTGAACACACAGAACTACATTGATAGCGGATATTAAACAATACAATTACAAGAACTATTAATATCAAGTTTATAACTGGAGATAAAAACAATTATATATTTGAACACACATTTGATATATGGTAGTCAATTATATATGCTATTTATGGCTACAGCAGTTATTTTGATACACTTTAAGATATATTGTACGTCGATGTAAAACTGGAAATCAAAAGGATGAAATCTAGTTCTCAATGTGAATGACGTCATGTCCCCACTCTCTCACATCATACATGCCATGTAGCGGTTTGCCAATGTTAGTATAGTCTCGGTTATTGGTCTAGATTTGTTGTTATTATAACAATTAATCCAATCAAATGACAGGATTTTAACATACTTTTACCAACGCAGATTATAAATGATGACATCACAAGTCACGAAGGTGTATTCTGTTTATTGTTCACTATATTTATGAGATTATCTTCTTACGATATTTTGTTAGTAGAAATTGAATCACCAGGAAAGCAATGTTTTGTTCAAAAATTAAAATAAGCTATTACATAAAACATGTCTGCTTCTATTGGATATTATTGCCTGTTTATCTGCTGTCTGTTTCTATAAAGGAATTGTTTCAGTCAATGTTTTTGCGAGTTAGGTGTCTTTTTAGTAGTATTATTATCTTGATAGTTTTTGTTAATGCGTTTGTGAACTTATTATTGTTTCTGCTCTCAACCCTGACACTGCTATTTGATCTGGGATAATACATATTTAAACACAAGAAAAAAGTTTTTTCCTGTGAAAACCTATGTTGGATGCTAATATTAGATTATAACTGAAACATTAACATTAAACATTTTATCACCAATGCACTAATACTTTACATTAATTTTGCTCAACAATACATAATCTATGATACAATAGTAAAAGTCCAATATTGGATACTTTCGGTATTACATGGTTAATTTTTGTAAAGAAAATGAAATGGAGAATTTTCTACATTTGCATGCAGAGTATATATCGAAATAGCATGTTGCATGCACGTGTTAACAGTCCTTTATCATCATTTTGCTGAAATCCATGCATGTCACATATCTCTATATAAATAATGTACATATTTTACTGAAACATTAATCGGCAGTATTGTGCACAGCACATGTAATTAACTAATCAATAAACAATCACAGTTTGGGGGTCAGTAAGGTGAGGATATGCACGCGCTTTTTATAACACGATCCTTTGCATTTTACTAGTTTTACCTATATTTATTTCAGTATGTATACCAAAAACATGTAAATGTAAAAGTGCAAATTGTTTAGAGTTAAAATAAATATTAATGTATTTGAATTTGGATTTATTTATGTGAACATAGAAAATTACAGACATTGAATAGAACGAAAACTTAAAAATAGTAAAATATGAGTTTTATTTAGAACCAAACAAAATACTATTATAGTACATTTTAGGTAGTTTCTTATTAAATTTTGTTGAAAGTCACAACTAGACGCCCTTGAATATATATAATTAACAAATTAAAAATATTTACTTGAGAATGAATGCGTCCAGTTGTGTAATATTTTAATGATATATAATTATGGCTGGTTGTATCAACATTATTATCCACAAACTATAGATGTGCTTATCTTTTGTGGTGATTCCTTACTGATGAAATTTGTCTTTTACTGAGATATAATTATGAAATTGAGAGCTCTTTTATTGGCTTTGTCATACTTTAAATTTGTTGACAACTGTCCAGTGTTAGAGCTTGCACCAAACGCTAATTAACGTGCCCTATCTGTAATACAAAGAATTTCAAATGAGACATCGCCTTCAGTTCAAACAATTGCTATAGCTATAATATATGTGTTTGTAAATACAAAATACGTGTATGTGCAAACTGGTATGAAACAGGGAAACCAAATAGCCGAATGCGATGTGCGTATTGACAATATTGACAGAGACGTGTGTAATATTGAAGTAAGATCGTGAAGAGGAAGGCAAATTCGTGTTTTCCTCTCCTCTCATTTCGCTAGACTGTTTGTCCAACTCGTGCTTAGAGCACACAGACACACACGACCGCTGGCGTAGGGTCAAACGCCTCCCCTTTTCGCAAGTCTCACTGCTTACTTTCCTAAAACTTAAATCCTAAAATCATTGACATCGAAATCCGAGGGATTTATTTCCGAGTGCACATAGTTTTCTATTGTGTACCCAACTGAACTGTCCACTTCTCAACAAGTGAAATGTATTTGTTGCTTTATGTTTGTTTTTATTTCTACCTTTATTTTGGATTATTTGGTTCAAAAAGATGTTATTCAAATTATGTTAGAGTCAATAGGAAACAGGAAGACATAATACACGTGAAATAATACTTTTTAGTATGGTACAATTTGCCAATAATAATAAATTAATAATAATAATAATAATAATAATAATAATAATAATAATAATAATAATAATAATAATAATAATAATATACTAGTATCTTATAGTAGTGTTTAAAAATTATCTTAACTGTTCATAATACAATTAGAAGGAAATATTAATTTATTTACATTATTATTACACTAAATAAATTAGTTTTGCAGAAAATGAATGTACATACTCTGAAACATGAACTATATCAGAGAAAAAAAAATAGAAATTAAAATTTGTAACAAATAAATTTTGTTCCTGTAAAATATTTAGTGTAACAACTAGAATTGCTTAGTTTTTAATTTATGAAATAAATAAATAACAAACTCAGTTTAAAATTATTATCTTATATTGTAATAAACCATAGGTATATATAAAATTATTGTTTTCACTATGTAGTATGTTATTTTAACTATTATGTTTATTAACTGACCTTGTGCTGCAAACCTATAGAGAGAGTGAATCTGTTGGAACCTACAACCACCGCATGCTAACACTTTGCCACTAAATGCTGTTGTGTGGAACATCGCCACAAACTGTTGATAAAATATGCTCAAAAGCGACAATACTGACTTGATTATGTTTAAGTGTGAATGCGAATGTGTGAAAAACGTCTTTGAGCGGCAGACCACCATTGCCATTGATTGTATAGTTTTCGTCATGCACTCGGCACAATGTCGCCGTAATTTGCAGTTACAGAGGAAAGCTTTGTGGGTCGCCTACCCCTCGCTGCTTTAGTTTAGCTTTGCATTATCATCCACACAGTCCCTGGGAGTCACTTGTTTTAGCATACACAACGGTCGCTCTATTCTGGCGCCCCACGCCCCGGGGCGACGTACAATGTGCACATCGCAGAGGTCTCGCACTAGAGTTGGGGGGTTGAACACTTTTTGTGCAGCAGAATTGTGTCATCCGTATTGCGTTCTGTCAATCTTAACCTGCCAATTTTATCACGAACTGTCAATTCCGAGCATAATAAGATAACTGCGTGAGTGGTCCCTGTTTGCAACAATCGCCGTAATAACGATTAGGTTCGTCAAATCAAAGGTTTTGTTATGCGTTGTGTGACACCTAATGAATTGACGCCACGGAAACAAAACCACCCCATTCTCTTCCACATTGTATAACTCATTAATAGTGTCACTAGATAATAGCTGTTTAGTCCTAAAACTAACAGATTATTGTAGATTCAATTTTGGTAGTTTTTTTCACCCGGTTATTAGATTTACTACGTCAGTGTGAAGCAATGTAAATAGCATGGTTTGAGACATGACTTTGTTTTGTTGATATAGAGACGAAATACAAAACTCCTTACGTTTATAAGTTATTGTAAAATAGTTGTACAAAATTAATAATGTTTTGGACGTTTTCAATTGGATGTGTTATCAGAATAGAGTCATAATGAAATATGAATTCTACACGAAATATCTAAACAATAGATGTAAGCCCCTAATCCTATAATAATTACTGTACCAGACGTATAGACTCTAAACGTTTTATATATAATTATTTTACTGTACGTTGTGATCTTCCCCCAACTGTTTTTATGTTGGAGGACATCTTCGCCTGGAGACTATTTTTTTCTATGCCTTTCATATACAATGTACAGTGGAAACGATCCCTAAGATGTACATTAAACTAGTATATCGTGTTTGCTAAAGTGAGGTAGCCGAGGTCATTGGTCACTTATCACAGTCCATCTTTAATCATCTTCATGTCCATCTCACACTGGGTCGATTTCACAGACGAGCTGTTTAAATTGTGTCTTATATAAGGTAATATTGAGTTACACTCGTCCAGCATTGTTTAAATAATTCACACTGACCATAAGGTGAACACGCTATGTCGTGTGTGCGCCTCGCATAGTCTGTGTCGCTAGTTCTATCCGAGTTAAAGCCATCAGTAGAAAAAACGTCTATCAGAGGAGATATCTGACACCCGCCTTGAAAAACGCTTTATTGTGTATGTGTGAAATAATGGCCGTTATCTTTACATTGATCATCGCAGATTTGTGAACTCCGTCATGCTTACTTAAGTCGCTATTTGTAAATAACTACCATTGTGCTACATAACATAATCGTATCAGTTTGAAAACATCTTATACAAAATAACATTTTCGCATATTAAATGAGTGAATCTGTATTGTGCTGGTAACACGACCATTAAAATGTGTTTATAATCTGTGGCAGCTTTTTGTATATAACCTTTTGGTTATTATTTTAGACAATTACAAATACATGATTAATATTTTTACGTATGAAAATACATGTACTTTAAAATTGTCAGAATTCAATAACAATTATTATTTTCGTCATTTAGTAAAATTTACTACAATTTCTGAATATTGTGTAATTAGATTAGTTAATAACCAAAACGAGCTGCATAGTAATTTTAAGCAATTTACGGTTTCCTGAATTGTATGATAATAAATAACATTTTCACATAATTATTAAGTGAGTGAATCCATGCTGTGGTGATAACACGACTATTCAATTTGTTTATAATGTATTTAACAAATATAATTATGCGTTTATGTAGAACCCTATAAGTAGTATGTGTGGGCCCACACATACTACTCCTATATGAGATGTTGACATAGGCCTATTTGTAATAGGAAAGCATTAACAATAAAAGATTTGAGCAATGCTTAGAACAAATTAGGTGGGTGTTTTATATTTTAATAAGCATATAAACTGATTATGTGTGTGGTTTTTAAGTAACAACTGCAAATAAAGCACCTGGACCGCATTTTAATTTATGCAACATATATTTTTTTTTTATCAACTTTGCATTGCCACTAATATTAATTAACGAAGGAAAAGATGACTATGTATGTAGGACTATACATGTACGTATACATTTATTTTTTCTTATGTTCATAGCAAATATTTTTTCCTGGTACAAACTTCATCGCAATGTTTACGACATCATAAATCAAGTGGAATCCAATTCTATAATGCATTATGTTGTTTCCCTGCTGGACACCCGGGCTAGCGCGACATTCTAATCTCAGAGACTGCGAAATGGCCTTTAATTTGCAAACTATTGACACGTTGGTTATAAACTACTTGTCAAATGACGCAGTAAACAAAGCACAAATTGACTCCCATTGATTTATTTATCGTAAACGGAATTTTTGCAAAAACTATTTTCCTGGCGCCTTTGATTGCCAAAAAAAGGCAGGGAGTATGAAAGGGGTAGTAAACATCTCTAGCGTTGCACAACTAGCACTTTGGAGCGACAGCAAACATGAACAATGAGGAAAAAGGCTGTCGGGTCTTTGATGGCCGAACCGCGAACAATGGCGTAGACGCGGAGAGAAAACACCTGCAATCATTTCACTGACCATCTATACTTACCCAATCATTGGCTACAATTAGATGTTTGCTATACGTAAGCGTTGTCCACGTCACTAATGAAAGTGGAGTGGACCTCCTCTCCCCGTGTCACGCTGTTTTGTGTTTCTTCTTAAGTTAGTGCACTCTCAATGCTAATGTCAACACAGGTTGTTTGAGTATTTTGATGTGACTTAACACAAACTTTAGCAGACCCTCGCAATAACCATGGCAACATGGTGATAATCTCGCAACAATTTATTTGGCAATAACTTTCTGTATACACGTTAGGAATACTTGAGTGATAGTACACCTTAAGCTCGTTTTTGACAGGATGCGACTGTCTCGCTCGTTTTGCATCGCTTGTCTTACATAACGTGTACACTTTGTGTAACCGTCCGTCCGTCTGTCTGTTTCATACATAGAATTAAGCATAGTTTAGTTTTATATAAAGAATTTACTGATTACTTTTCTTACTGGCAGAATATTACTACGAAACTTAAGCAATAGTGTTTGTGTACAATAAGTTTATGGTACCATTCTAGTAGCAGGTGGAGTATTGGTTTGAGCGTTGAATTCCTGGTTTAAGAAAGGAAACAAATAGATGTTGAACGATAACCCAGTAAAAAATAGACATCGGCTACTTGGTGTCAAAAATGGTATCCGCGTATCAAGTGTGTGTTGTCAGATCTAAAAGACAAAACCAGTAACATATCCAAACGTGTATACTCACACGAGGCAGATCTTAAACGATATTCTAACACAGTCAAGATGACATGCAGTCACGATTCACATTCAAAGTAATGGTGATGTCTACAGTCAGGCGTTCGAGAATGACACTTTATAGTGTAAAACATTCACGCAAACGGATTTTCACCTAGGGAAGAAGCAGCAATGCTATGGTTCAATGTGAAGTCTACTACAGCGTGGTGTAGATAATTATAACATTACAACATGCACAGCGAAATCACACAGTGTTGTAACATCTGCATGAAATGCTAAATATGATATTTGGTGTAAAATATAGAAACTCCAGATTGATATGTTGAAAATACAGCGATTGGTGCCAACCTGCTGAATAATCCCACCAGTAATAGCAGCCACGTGTCTAACACTAACAGAAAGTCGTCCTGCTTTAGGCATGTTTAGCAATGACCGGCAAAAACATATTCCATTACAAAGATCTGTAACATCAGGTACAGATCATCAAGTTGATAACTCTGACAAAAATATACAAGACAATGTTCCAGGCTCAATGTGGGATCCATCGTGAAAGTGAAACACTCGGAAGAACTGGTTTGTATTGTCGATTCAGAAGACGTATGATACATGATCAAAGCACATGAGGGCGTCGCTTGTTGGCTGCGATTTAAACAAATAAAATTATACGCAAATAGTCATATTCTGCCTACAAGCAAAAAATCAAAAATAGTATGTTTAATTCTCGTTAAGTATTGGTTGAGCCATCACTCATGCATATTTCATCTACCTTTTAAGTACAAAGACAGCCCGCGAATGTTTCTATTGTTAAGTCGATTTACATGAACGAAATGAAACGGCCCATGTTGGGAAAGTTTTAAAATATTAAGTTAAAGTGGCATATTTTTTCTACGGTACATGTATATTTAATGAGTGTACTAATATAAGATAAGACAAAGAAGTGTTTTTTACTGCATACCTTCACAGAATAATTATAATAAATTAATGGCAGTTTAATACATTATCTCGATTCATGATATCTTAATGAGCTACAAACACGTTGAGTGTTGTAGGTCATCATCACTTGGTATAAACACAGTTACCATACACTTAATTTCGTAACACTAAACATTGATATACCTCGTACAACAAGCTTACTCATATTTATTTTATTTACCTGAATGTTTTTATAAACTATTTAGTTTTATCGGATTATGAGGAGAGTTATCAACGACAATGCATTGGTATAAAACAGAAGTTAACTACAGTAGATACAAAAATACCAGTATGTATCAAGTTCCTAGTGAAATTATATTTATTTGTCACGAGCTTTATTGTTTACATTTTTTGTGTGGAAGGCACGCACACACACACACCGAGAGAGAGAGAGAGAGAGAGAGAGAGAAGGGGGAAGAGAACAAGTCATATTCATTTTGTTCGCTATTAATATCTTGTATGCTATACAATTAAACAGTGCTGTGCTGTAAGTTGTTGGCAACTATTTCATGTATTAAGCACAGATATGTTAATCCAATAGACGTTAATCCACACACGGTTCTGGTGTATCTTCTCGGCCAAACACGGAAACAGACTTCCCGAGTTCATGTGACGATTGGATAGAGTTGAAGATTTATTGTCACTACTGGTCCGCCATAAATCCTGTTCTCTGGTGTACATACTGGTATTCAAGTCATACTGCCATACATACTGGTATTCAAGTCATACTGCCATACATACTGGTATTCAAGTCATACTGCCATACATACCGGTATTCAAGTCACACTGCCATAGTATGACAATATATATCTATTACACGTAGCAATCACATCATGACTTATATTATTATTTTATATCTCTGTTTCGTAGTAGTGCTTTATGCTTCTTTCTTTGCTAAGTGGGATGGTAGCTCTATAAAGTAAGCAGTTCCTATCGCATTGCTAATTTCAATTAATGTCAATGATGGACAATGTACCCCTCCGTGCAGCAACGATATGTTTGTTTTGATTTTTTTAGAAATAGGAAAAATGAGGAAAACATAATTTTCACTTTTATTATTAAAGAAAAACACAAGCTACAACTTGTATTTATGAACCATTTTGGTAAGTGTGTGTGTGTGTGTGTGTGTGTGTGTGTGTGTGTGTGTGTGTGTGTGTGTGTGTGTGTGTGTGTGGGTGTGTGTG
>JAULBR010037320.1:0-15158 GCA_032355825.1 Melanodrymia aurantiaca
TCCCCAACTTAAAATACACCAATATAGATAGTATTTTACAGTAATTTAATACTTTAGAACAATATTCCTCTATGTTAGCACTTCAAAATGTACAGTTATTGCACAATTATAAATGAATATTTGTCACACTCCACGGTAACCATGTATTTCCTATGCATGAGTGAGCACATAACAAGCGCATGTACATGTACTATTAGTTAACCTATCGCACCATTACTTTAAAATAATGGAGCGGTGAGACAATAGCGTGACGTCACAAGTGTATTTTAATAGATGTGAATTACTAGATGGAAATTACTAGACGGGAATTACTAGACGGGAATAATTACTAGAAGGGAATAATTACTAGATGGGAATTACTAGATGGGAATTACTAGACTAGAATTAATAGATGGGATTTACTAGACAGGAAATACTAGACGCACAGGTGAAGGGGAATTGGTCACAACCTCCGTCAGTCAGTCAGTTAGCATCAACAAACCTCTCCATTTTCTCCCATTACGAGCCTACCGACCGACCGACCGACCAACCAACCGGCCGGCCGGCCAAAATCAATGCCGCCACTGCAAATACATTCCAGCAGTCGGGCATTTGTCAGAGAACTGTTCAAGCATACTTTCGTCCAGATAGAAAGTCAATATTGGCTCTCTCGTTTTGAAAATCTTGTTTTCTGGCCATTTGCACAAAAACATCTGAATACGGTGAAGATTATGATCTACAAATGAGTAGCCTGCTGTTATCACTGAACTAGCTCTCGTATAATCCAGCCACTACAAGTCTCGTCACTCTTGGCTATAGAGATTGAAGTATTCATTCGTAAAATAAAGCATATGATTATTTTTCTCGCAATATAGATGTTTTTGATGCTAATATAACCTAGTTTTATAATTATTTATAATTAATTTATGTATTTATTTAAATTTACTTATTTATAATTTACTATTATATTATGTTTTTGATGCTAGTATAACCTAGTTTTATAATTATTTATAATTAATTAATTTATTTATTTATATTTACCTATTTTTATTTTACTATTATATTTAATCTATGCGTAGTGCATTTATTTTATAAAGATAATCATGTACGTACATATGTATGGAAGTATGTATTTATATATTTACAGTAGAATCTCGTTGGCTCGAACGCGGAAGGGTCGAATACATGGCAACGCTCGAACCAAGATCGAAGTCCCGCATTAAACAGTTGAATTATCTAACAACATAGTGTTTTGTCCTAACTAACCAAAATGATGAAAAACAAAAAGTACATGTAAGTGGGGAAAACAACCTGTGAAACACCATTTGTGCGATAGACGTAAAAACAAACGATAGTTGCCACAATTTTCACAGGCCTGTATATGTATGTCTGTGTGTGTGTACATACATTTATGTACCCGTATGTATGTCGCGCATGTTGTGTGTGTATGTATAATGTAAAAATATACTTTTATAATATTTAATTTGTTAATTAATACTTATTTTAAATTATATTGAGATTGTTTTTCAGCCGGTACGTAAGTTATTGACCTAGATATATATTTTAATACATACATGTACATGTAATAGTAAGTTATTGACCTAGATGTATATTTTAATACATACATGTACATGTAATAGTAAGTTATTCACCTAGATATATATTTTAATACATACATGTACATGTAATAGTAAATGTGAAACTAAATTAATAATGTACGTTGTATGTTTCTTGCTTGCTGAATGGATGCATAGTTTGTAGTTATTGCAATGAATTGAATTTTTATTTCTCAAATAACTCGTATGGAATATGATCTGCATTTCCTTAATTTGCTATGGAACAAACGGTGCGCATGATTGGTGTTCTTGGTATCACAGAATATCACTGTCCAAGGAGCGGGGCATAGCTCAGAGGTAGAGCATGCACCTGCGGGTCAAAGGATCGATCCTCGTCAGGGGAATCGTTTGGTTTTTTCCCGTTCTAACCTGTGATCCACGATTGGTCTATCAAATGCTGTGGTGTATGCTATCCTGTCTGTGGGAAAGTGCACATAAACGATCCCTTGCTGTTATTTGAAGAAGATTAGCCTATGTGGCGGTAGCGGGTTTCCTATGTGACCAAGTGTCAATATAACCTGATATTTGACATCCAATAACCGCTGATTTATAATCGGCGTCGTTAAACAAACTTCATCTTATTTATCTTTATCCACGTGAGGCTCAGTCTGGCCAGGTTTTTTCTATCTTCATATGTTCGATATCACATTAGTGAAATGCGTATTATATTCCAGGATAAGTATTTGTAGAAAGTAAATTGTACTAAAAATTTATATCACACAACACTTGGAAAATTAACTTTGTATGCATTTGTTTGTTTTTGTTTTTTTTATCGAACAGTATGGGTAACAACGTCGTAATTTGCAGGTATATTGCGAATGTCACTAACCGTGTTTGCACTCTTGTTGTCTCAGTATACAGTGTATATTGTTAATCAGGTCATCTTCCTACTATTACATGTAGTCACGTCAATCACAGGCAACTGATAAATTGCTCACCTTAAAAAAACGTCTGGAGTGTTTCAGGAAACTGCTAAATTGCTCGCCATAAAAAAATAATACATGGAGTGATTCTGGCAACTGATAAATTGCTCGCCTAAAAGAATGTCTGGAGTGTTTCAGGAAACTGATAAATCACTCCCCTAAATACAACCGCTTGGTATGTTTCAGGCAAATGATAAATTGCTCGCCTAAAAAAAAACAATACCTGGAGTGTTCCAAGCAACTGATAAATCGCTACATGGTTAACTTGGCATTCATTTTTATGTGACTGAGCGGTTATGGTATTGGCCTGTCAAGCACCATACAGTAGGTTCAAACCTCACTCGTACATCTTTTCTCTCCATTTCTAGTCTTCAAAATATAACAAGTTGGATTTTTTTACAAGATATTTTTGACAGAATTTTGTTTATGCAAACTTTCAAACCATATTCCTAGTAAGAGAAAGAAGGCTACAGTTATTGTTGACATTGCTAAATGTCTTAATTTAGGAAAATGATCTGATATCAAACTAACTTGTTATTCGAATATTCGCATACATGATAGTTTTACTTTCCCGATGACTGTTAGGAAACGTTTTATTGTTGATGACTACGTGAAAGTGTAATTTAGGAAAATGATCTGATCAATACTTGTACATAGATTACTAGACTAAGTGTCTTTTAGGTTAGAAATCAAACTAACTTGTTATTCGAATATTCGCATACAGTTTTACTTTCCCGATGACGATATTGTTGATAACTACGTGAAAGTGTAATTTAGGAAAATGATCTGATCAATACTTGTACATAGATTACTAGACTATAAGTGTCTGTTAGGTTAGAAATCAAACTAACTTGTTATTCGAATATTCTCCTAAGCTGCGTCTTCATAGGCATCGTTTTAACGTGTTAAAATTAACACAGGGTTAGCTTAACCCGCGTTAAGTGTGTACTGCATCTACACGAAGGAAACTAATGCGAGTTATTATTACCAACTTGTAGGAATTATAAAAAAAATCACCTTAAAGTTGTGTACTGAAATTCTGAATTTACACAAAGCTCTTAATCTTATCATGTATTTAATGATTAATATACTTTTTAGTACACATTAGTAAAATAGAACTTTTAAAATTACCAAAATAATTTGTTTAAATGTGACGAAATTGGTTTGTGTCGTCACGTCAGTCGAGCGTTTATTTCGAAACATGATTTCCCCTTCTTAAATTGTACCCACATGCAACCCTAACAGCTGTTTACAACCAATCTTTCATTTATATTTATTGATATTTTTATACAGTGGTGAGACAGGGGTCCAACCCTGACACTACCCTATTATCTAGGATAATATAAATATATTAAAAAAAAAAATTAATATAAATTGTAAACCAGACATCTACATAAAACTCACTAGCATTGAATTCCCACCCAAGGATAGAATGGGTAAAAATACCCTTAAATATTTAATAATTTTATTTTGCTAAACACAGTTTTCGTTCATGTGGTACTTTTAAAATATTTTTTAGCACTAATTATACCAGTCACTTCTTTGCAAAGAATGTTTAATATATTTTTTATCTGGTTACAACTAATCTCTTACATGTATTTACACAGGTCTGTGAAAATTTGCGTAACCCATTATTCAAAAATATTTTGCGTAACCCATTTCATTTTGCGTAACCCATTACTAAAATTATGTTGCTATATATAATTTTCATTTTGAATACAAGTAATGTAGTTAAATAAAGTAGATTTACATGTGAATTTTTTTTTGGGTGAAATCGAATTTGGCTCGTAATACATGTATATATTTCCGTTATTGTTTACCTATTTCTAATGCGTTGTTAATAACGAATGTAATCGAATATTCGAATAACAAGAAGTTCATATATATATATAATTTATTCAAATAGCCGTAACCACTATTCAGAACTTTACACATCACCTATTTCATAATGAATGTAATCGAATATTCGAATAACAAGAGTTCATATAATTTATTCAAATAGCCGTAACCACTATTCAGTTGCACATCACCCGAGTCTGTTTATAACTCTGTCGATTACCTTCAAAACTAAACCTGAGATTTGTTTGTGTGTGTGTGTCGTAGATTTTGTTTTAGCTTCAATTGTGCTTCCTTTTTTTTCCATCTCCCTGTTCGTTCATTTAACTGTATACATGTAGCGTGTACATGTATTTATTGGACAACTGCATTAAGTAGTCTCAATACAGGCACATAGGAGCAAACAAATTATTTAAAATGTTTCGGTGCGTAGGATCAAAATAAAGTTTTAAAACATTTTGAAATATTTTTTTTTTAATTTGAATATTTTTTTTATATAACAAATGATGGGTTACGCAAAACAACTATTGCGCGAAGCAAATTATTGTTCCCGCAATTTTTGCAAGCCTGGTGCGGTATTTATCAAATAACTTAAGTTTTTCTTAAATTGTGACTTAATTAATTTCATTAAATCGACTAAGGTGAGACAACACCATAAGTTCCTAGTTACAAAAAATCCACAGTACACAAGTGTAAATGTTTGTAGAATTCTTAAGACATCTCAGAAGAAAACTTAAGACATACAATTTGTAAGTCAAAAACGGTCAAAACTTACGTCTAGGTTTGTTATTTCACAGAACTTAAGTCAAAATCATAGACTTACGTTTTTTCTCAGACTTACGGTAAGTCGCTTGATAAATACCGCCCCTGAAGCACATGTCAAACTCAATAAAAAGGAAACAGTAAATTTATGCCTTTCCTGTCCTGGACAGGCAATCCAGCCTCCTGGATTGCGTACCCAGGACAGCGTGCTTGAACCTTGATTGGATATATGCACGTAAATATTTAATCCGTATTCGTTGTCCAGAAAACCATCACAGATGTGTTGATATTTTCCATTAAATTAATATGACTTGACTACAGTACTGGACTCAACCAAACAGTCGCCTAGGCACGGGCAGTAATTGACATCGGTGGCTCCTAAACAACACACCCTTACAATCCTGGTTACTGGCCTGGTACATGGATGTCAGTTTTGAATATATCTCTAGGTATAATCCGAGAGTCGTCCAGCCTGAAAACATGTTCATCTAGACCCTTGTTAGTCATCTGCCTAGGAGGTTTTGGTGATCTTCCGAAGCCTAGGGAACTGTTTGGTTGAGGCCACCACTGTATATACACTGTATATAACATCTCCATCTCTCTTTTCCATTTTACTTACTCAGTCTATGTAGCTACCAACTATGGCTAACGGTATTTGTTTTTTCCTTCTAATATTTTCTTTTTTCCTTCACATTTTTTAATATTCTATTATTTTAATTTAAACAACAAGAGCTGGAACAAGTTTGATATATACATTGTGTACAGTTACACTGTAATGCTGTCTTTTATGCATTTTCATATGTCTGTATTGTTGCATGCTCTTTATGCAGTACAAAATTAATTCTATGTTTCGGATCCAAAGAAATTTCAAACTAGACATGAGCGTGCTACAAACACAACATCAATTTCCAAGATTGAGAATTGAATCAATTTATTTAAATTAAAACAAAACCTGAGACTATTTTGGAACTGAGTGTGTAAATGGGATAAAATACTCTAATTGATTCAACTGTGTATAAATGTTTTTTACGGTACAAAATTGTTCTTTATGGTAATTGATGCGCTAACTGTATAAATGGTTCTTTACGGTAATTGATGCACTAACTGTATAAATGGTTCTTTACGGTAATTGGTGTCCAGTGTATAAATGGTTCTTTACGGTAATTTTTGCACCAGTGTATAAATGGTTCTTTACGGTAATTTTTGCACCAGCATATAAATGGTTCTTTACGGTAATTGATGCACTAACTGTATAAATGGTTATTTATGGTAATTGGTGCACCAGCATATAAATGGTTCTTTATGGTAATTGGTGCACCAGCATATAAGTGGTTCTTTATGGTAATTGGTGCACCAGCATATAAGTGGTTCTTTATGGTAATTGATGCACCAGGGTATACATGATACTTTATGGTAATTGATACACCAGCATATAAATGATTCTTTACGGTAATTGGTACACCAGCATAAATTCATGAGAAATTACCCAGTTAATCACTTGTGTGGGAATTGTTTTCAAAAGTGAAAAATACATGGTACTATTCAGCTTCATAATTATTAGAGAACAACTCTATAACGTATATCTACGTATATGATATGGTTGTATATGGAGATTGTTATTTTAAACATTCGCATGGACTATAGATGCATATTTATCATGAATATAATCAGAGAACTAATATGCACTGAAACCTGTGTATAGTGACCACCTAAGGAATCTACAAACAGTTGCCTTTATGAATAGCTGGTTTTTATACACAGGTTAAAATAAATATTCATGGAGTGCATGTTTGTTTTTTTCATAATTATAAATTTTACATTTCTGCACAAAATTTCAAGTACAATGTATTTAAATTCCTGACCAACGTCCGTTTTCCAAGTTAGTTCAAAGGTCACTTTCTAAACATTATTTCGAATTTCCTCAATTTTTAGCCACGACCATCTGAATATATAAAATATAAAACCGTTACAACATTTAATTTATATCCTCTCTCGAAAATCAGACAATTTCTTTTGATTGACAGTTAGAAACTAATTTGGCCAAGGCATTGAGAAAGCAAATTTAAAAATATATAATCCAAATTAAATTAAATTAAGCATTTTGAACACAACAATCGATTATCAAGAATTGGGTTTGGATTTGCGAATGGACAGCCAAAATTTAAAAAAAAAAAAGCTACCATCTTTTCCTGAGGGCTACCAGATTTTATATACTGGTAGCCCTGCTGGCTACCACTGGAAAAAGTTATGGTCAAGGCCTGCATGGCCTTTGTTGAACCAGTTGTGGACACTGTAAGTGAAAGTACACCTACCCATTGAGCCTTGCTCTGGGTTGGAGTTGGTACTGAGAATAAAACTTCCATATGCCACGAATGGGAATCGAACACAGTACCTACCAGTCTTAATCCTGAAGACAGTGTTAACCACTACACCACGGAGGCCAGTAAATGAAACAAAATTAATCTTATTCATATACTAACCTCATCCCTGATATCAACTGGTGTGCCCAACTTCAAAAGGTAATCAGCAATATCTGTATGGCCGCCCGACACTGCCCAGTGCAATGGCACCCGTTGACTCTGAAACACAGTTTTGTTGTTAGCGGTATTAAATATCATCAATAAATTTGTTCATTACAAAATACATATACCATATATACAATTAAAAACCGATAGGACTTTTTAATAAAAATATGTACAACATGTATAACTATAAACAAAACAATAATTGTACCTTTGTTTGCCAATAATTTTTTTTATTATTCACACATTTGACTTTGTGCATATATTTATTTATTATAAACACTCCTGAGGCTGTTTATATCGGAACTTCTGCTTCTAACTTCAAACTTTGGAGAATCTCTAATATTTGAATTGAAATTGAAAGTCAGGAGTGTTAAATATTGTGGTCACCCAAAGTAAATGTGAATTTTTATTTTACTATTTTGGTAGTTTTAGTCAATTTTTTCAATATCTCAGAGACAAAATGTTTACAACAACTATTGATATTTAACCATTCAACAGAAGACAGTATTTCATCCACTCCAAGGTACATTCATGGACTACGCGGTAATATGGATACATCGGAAATAGAAAGAAAAACTAAACGTAAAATGCAAAGTCATGCTATAATTATATACTTTATTAGTTTTACAAGATACAGAGCTTCTATATCATAAATGCACTATAAACATACATTATCGTACTGCGTTAAAAGTACTTTGTTGTCTTGTAATTTTGTTTTCAATTGTTGAAAATTTCCCTCATAAGCCAGTTTACAAATAACGTTTTCCTCCATCTTTGGAGTTATCTCAACTATATTTTAGCAGAGTACAGTCCCTTCGCAAACTCTGAAAAGTATTAGGGTCAATTCGAGCGCACTGCTCACTTTTGGCTTTGTGCATTCCAAATGTAGGCGGGTGTGGGACGTAGCGTAGTAGCGAGAGAGTGCCGGTTGGGGGTTCGATAGGTCGAAGTATCGATCATCCAGCGGACTAGTTGGGTTATTTCTCGTTCCATCCAGTGATTCAGGACTATTCTATCAAAGGTTGTGGTATGTGTTATTCCGTCTGAGGGAAAGTGCATTTAAAAGATCCCTTGCTTTTATTGGAAGAAATTACAGTTTTAACACGAACTAATCATTTGTGTTACGGGCATGTATTTTTATCAATGTAGGCCTATTATGTAATTGGTCAAACATAATTTGTTTTCTCATAATGAATCATAATATTGATACGTGCAATCGAAGCATATCAATTCGTTCACTAATAGTTGGATAACCGATCATCCACCAGAGTTGGAATTAAAGGAAACAACAGAAAGTAGAACATCTGTTTTATACCTTGATCTTTGCACAGAGATTCAAAATGATACAGCCTAGTGGAAGATTAGCTAACGCTAAACTAGCAACCCTCATTAAATAAAGGTATTATTATTATTATTATTATTATTACAGCCTAGGTTTCTATACAAAGTTGTATTATAAAAGTGATGACTTCAACCCATCAATAGTTAATTTCTCCTTATGTCGAGCAACATTCCATCTGCTCCCACGTACAAGTTTCACAATGTCTGAGATACTTTTAGTACAGAATGTTAATTATTTCACGATTTTATGCATTGCCATGTCCATCTGGTTCAAAAGTTAGGTAATAATTATAGTATTCATGGACTGGTAAAGAGCAGTGAAGACTTTTAACAAACTGTATTTTAATTATTCACAGGCTAGTTCACGACATGGAGCATTTATGGCATAGGTGGTGTTTTATGAAATAACCTACATTTCGTATTTTAGATGAAAACATAACATACTTGTACGACGGGTGATATAAGCGGGGCAGGGTATGCTCAACTTTCATAAACACCTTGTACCATCACTGCTTTGGCTGTGATTAGTGAGTACGTGCAATCTCAACTTTGATGTAATGCCCCTGCCTTGTGCAAGAATAAACATTTTGCCATGTCAATCTTTTGTCATTTAGATTGAAGGTAATCTCTAAATTTCTGCTAATAATTAATTGAAAATGTGTAAACCTTTATGAGGGAACCAGACATCTTTTGAGGTCACGTATTGAAAATACCATTTAAAAATCCAAAAGCAGATAATTTAATTAATCAATATCTATATATAATGACGGTGTTGTTTAAAATGTGTAAACTTAATTAACTTTACCACTTTTAATAATATATTGATTATGGTCTCATGTCAGTCGTGGATAAACAAGCCACTAATCTGTTCTGATGTACTACGTCACTGCTTTAAAAATAACTTATTTGGAACCAGTCTACCTGCAAATTAAATTGTATTCAAAGTGCGAAATAGAGTTTAAAATATAAATGGATAGTTTGCGATGATAAATTGTACATTAATAATGTGTTGCGGAAGTGTTCTTGCGACGGTTTATCGATTTCAAGCCTATGAAATATGACCAACCAGTGAGATTCATTTGTTTACATTTATTCATTGGGTGTAAAATTGAATGACATGGGCATGATCATGGGCGGCCAATCCCTCTCTCTCTCGGTCTGACACTTGGAGATGAAAACTAATGTACGGTCGTGGTGACTAATATTGGTGAACTATCATACACTATGTGATTTGTGTGAAGAGAAAAATAACAGCGGAATACACTGAACATAATTTAAAGCACCATGGCATTGCATGTCCGACTGCAGTTACAGTTTCCTCAAGTGAAGGTGTTAATTTTGGGAATATGTGTTGCTTTGTTGGGTCTAGCAAGCATTGTGATGGGAATCGTAGCCTTCACTAAAAGAATATGGGGACACTATGTTGCTACGGGTCTCTGGGGTGGCACTATGGTATTTGCAGCTGGGACGTGTGCTATCATTGCCTCCCAGCTACGGACACCATGCAGTGTTAAAAGTTATTTTGTTTGCTCCATTTTTGGGATTCTGACATCATTTATAATGATTGTTCTTTCTGCTGGTGGTTTGGATTACGATAGTAAATTTTACAAATTTGCATATTATGCACATAAAAAAAGACATGCTTCTACACTTTTAGTTCATGCCACAACGTTGATGCTTTCCTTTTTAAGTTTTCTCGGAAATATTATTTCTTTAGTAGTGTGTCTAAAGTACATTGTTTATGATAGGCATCAAACTGTCTGTGAAACAAAAGTGAAACGATCTAGTGCCAGACAATTGCATAAAAATGCTGAGCGGTCAAATTCAGACAGTAGAGTTCCGCTTACTGGATGTCATAGATCATCAAGACATCATTCCAGATGTAAGAAAAATAGCACTAGTAGTCGAGAATCGTCTAGAGGAGAAAGACGCAGTAGCGACGGATCTCATCGTTCGCATAGGCATAGAAGAAAACATGAACAGCCTGGTCCATCTAGGGACAGTAGGCAACGTAACTGTCATGCACTCAGATCTGCTATTGAATATGAAAATATTACAAATGATAATATCCTTCAACAGCGACAACAGTCAGAAAATAGCGAAGGGTGTACTCAACACTATCAGGTGGATTTGTTGCCTACAGCTTTTGATGAAGATGAATTGCCTCCATATGAACCTTCTTGTGAAAATGCTGGTATTTTGCCACCAAACATTACTCCAGATAATACTCTGCACGAGTGTCAGGTTGAACAGGGAGATAACTCTAGGAGACAAAATGTTAAGCCACCACGTACACCACCTGGTTTAGATTCAGATGTGCGAGCCTTGTATTTGGCAAATCACGAACTTGCAGATAATTTGGACAGTATTCAGAAAAGAAAGCCATCAACAGGAAAGTGCAGCAAATTTGTACGAAAAAGTCTGGAAGGAACGCGATCTGATGAAATGCATATATTGTGCCAATCTGAGATCCTGGACAGTTTTTCTAATTCTAAGGGTCATCCTGATCAGATAACTAAACACCAGAATGCTCCAACTACCAGTATATCTTCAAGTTCAATGTCCCATCCACTAGATATTGCTTTGTCCCCACAACAAAAACAATTCTCTGACAGAACTGTGATCCCTGAGAATGATTATGAAAACATTGCCAAATTCGCCAGAGATCCACCAGCATCTAGCCGTGATAATGCAACTGTTGGAAAATATTTACATGATTTGCATAGTCCAACAGACACTAACAGATCAGCAAGTTTTGACTATCCAGCTTTTCACCTTCGTCTTGAACCAGAAGGACGTCAGGATGTCGAGGAAAAAGATTTAATTGAATCACATTCAGATGACAATAATGTTGACTTCGATATAAAACTTTTGCCACCACAAAGCAACAAAATAGCCCAAACAATGGTCGACATGTTTAAAGTACCGGAAGATATTCAGTTTGCTGATTGCCAAACGAGTACCAAGTGTTTAAACGTGTCACCAATTTCACCTGTAAATATTGGATCAACTGCTTCAGCTTTTCACCTATATAATGGACAGAAGTCTTTTGTATCTCCAGATGACAAACATTTGGTGCTTTCGGGTTTGTCAGACTCATTTGGTGGTGCACGACCAAAATGCACAACCAGCACATTGCCTCTTAAAGTAGATCAGATCAGTTCAAAGCCAACATCCAACATTCATAGAGAGCCTTCGTGGAAAGAGTTTTTACTTCCTTCATCACACAATAAGAATACAAGTTCATCATCAGGAGAGACGCCAAGGACTGTTAAGGATGACATTGTTCCGGACATTGGTTCAGTAAACTCGGTTAAAGGGCAAACATCTAAGTTTGATGGACCTCTAGCCAAGATAATTACACAACCTAGACCCACACCTCCAGTTTTTAAACCACCTTCTTCGCTAAAATTAAAGACGACAACTCTGTCAAGTCCTCTTAGACCATCAAGTGGTTTAACTAGACCCATAACAAGCCTTCACCCACAGTATCACCAGCCATTTCCTTCTAATGTGTCTCTATTGTCCCAGCCCTGTCCGTCTGTTAATACTGGTGTCACATATAATAACACCCAGTCACCCTTATTATCAGATGAAGATTCAAATCCTCCTTCAGGCAATAAACTCGAGTGTGTCTCAGTTTCTCAGAATAGTGTACAAACCGAGCCAAGTGTGCAGTCACAAGAAAGACCATCGTTAGTTGGTGGTGACAATGTGCAGATGGAGCAGCGAAGACCACATCAGCAAGAGGAAGAACGTGACCAACGACAACGTCCACAACCAGCACCACAACCACAGCAACCAGAAGGGCCAAGGCAACCACCATTATTTTCACTACTTTTATAATTGATCAATGTTGCATGACTAAATAATGTCATCCTTTCAGTAGAAACATTTTTAGTTTTGCTAAATACGGCATTGAAAGAGAATCGATGAAAGTGTTTCGGAAACCAACTTTATGTATCTAAAACCATTTTGGATTTGATCAATTCTGCGGTACTGAACATAAGCTTCATCCTTAAAGAAAATAGATTTACATGTAAAGCAAAAGTCATTATTAAAGTTGTTTGAAAATATCAAATTATATAAAGATATCAATATGTATTATTGGAAAATTCGAAAAAATCATAGGTCACAGGGGTATGAATCATTATGAAATTAATTTTTTTACTGTATCAATTGTTTTATATCCATGAAACTTCTATAGTAAAAAATTAGTTGTGCTGCTTAAAATAATAGTCAGCCTTTAAAATACCAACCTTTAGAGTAACGGCATATTTAGATTCAGGAAAATGATACTCATTATTTTGGTTGATCACACGACACAGAATACACAAATTAAGTATCTGTCAATCTTCGATTCGCTGCTATATTTAGTAAACTGAATTTATATATATCATGGATTTAATTTTATCCATGATTTATCTCTTGATTCTTATGACCGATAGAATTAAAACAATTAGTGCAATTATAGCCATAGTTGGGGGAAAAAATTAAACAAACATGTTTTAACATTAATTTGGTGTTTTGAGCTGATGAATTAGGATTTTTCAGTGCCATTTGCTTTTGGAAAGAGCCTTTGTTCTGAACCGCAGAATGCTTGGTTAAATGGCTGATAATTGAGAAGTTTAATATACAATGTAGTAATTTATTTTGATTGTCTATGTTTGTACCAATACTCATTGTTATGTACATGTAAATCCATTCCCCACCCACCCCAATCACATTTTCATTTGGATTCTCACAACTTTAATTCAGAGGAATCTTTTTTTTTCCAGTGATTAAATAATTAAGGTAATGAACAAGGTTTCACAATCTTGTCATACATGTACATCAGGGTAATTACTGTGATAACAATACCGGTATATATACTTTACAGCAATATTCCCATCGAAAATGAAGACGACTTTAGCTTTGGCTGCCTAACAGTGCCTATATGTTCTTTGAATAATCATCTCTTCCAGGTGTTTTCTTGTGAAAATTGAAATATATTGTAGGCCTACAGTGTATTGCATAATTCTTGTGATGATGGTCAATAATATTAAAAAAAACTGACACAATGACAGCTTTTTTTACTGTAATTAGTAAAATGCTATTACTTATTAATTATGTTGGTCATACTTGTTCTGTAGTTGAGAATGAGAGTTGTTGGTTTTGTGAAAAAATAAGCAACAAACGTCTTTACATACCGGGTATGTAAATTTGTTTGCTTTGTATGAAATTTATACTTTTTCTTGTTCATTGAAACATGTCTATTAAACCTACTTTGAAACATACATGTATGTCCATATTATATACATGAAGGTTTGTAGGTTGTTTAGGTTACAATTTGTCTGATTCAATACCCTACATGTACGTTGGCCGGCTTGACATGTTTTATAAAAGTATTAAAACACCAAACGAAAACAAAATGGCTGTGCTTATAACAGGTGACACCTTGTATCTTTAGTAGATATTACTGCTTGGGCTGGGATTTGTGAATACACACCATTTCAAATTTTAAAAATATCTTTTGACTGCCTTGTGCAGAGATATGCATTTGACTTAGTTAATGGTTTTGTCATTTATATTTGACACCTTGTAACTTACAAGCACCAGCTTGATTGTAATGTGATCAAACAAACATTTGCATATTTGTAAGTGATCAGTATTGTTTATGAAAATCATACTAATCACTCTTGTCCAGTTCAAATGTCATGTTTTAATCATGAAACTAACAGCCAACATATAATTGGTAAATTGTTCATTTCAAAATTCTATTGAAAATTTTTTATGATTGAGAATAATAATTTGTGTATTTCCGACTGATTTTGGACTAATTAGCTCTATCTACACGGGCATTGGTTTAACCTGGGTTTAAAATAAAATGGGTTAACTTAACCTGCATTAAATATGTTGCAGCGTTTACTGGTTATTATTACCAGGTTTAAAGGTGCATCATATGACATCAGGTAAAAGTGGGCTCTTACCCGGGTTCAATTGCAGAGTCTAAATAACGGGTTAACTTTTAGCTCTACATTGTTCACCGTGTAAACGCATACGGCTGGCTTTCCATTAGTCCGGTTTTAGCCGTACGGGTAGACGGTCAGAATCAAATAAGTTGATTTACATTGACGTCTTTCCATTGGCACGGTGCTAGCCGTGCGGCAAAAAAAAGTCGATCATGTATCGATTTT
>JAULBR010037425.1:0-15153 GCA_032355825.1 Melanodrymia aurantiaca
AGCTATGGATGGTGAGGGTGTATATAATACAAAGCTATGGATGGTGAGGGTGTAGATAATACAAAGCTATGGATGGTGAGGGTAGATAAAATACAAAGATGTATAGATGGTGAGGGTGTAGATAATACAAAGCTATAGATGGTTATGGTAGATATAATACAAAGATGTATAGATGGTGAGGGTGTAGATAATACAAAGCTATGGATGGTGAGGGTGTATATAATACAAAGCTATGGATGGTGAGGGTGTAGATAATACAAAGCTATGGATGGTTATAGTAGATGGTTATGGTAAGGGTATAGATAATACAAACCTATGGATGGTGAGGGTAGATAATACAAACCTATGGATGGTCAGGGTAGATAAAATACAAAGCAAACAATGGTGGAAGTAAGAAAATCCTTGGTTGTCATGACACCTACACCTGTCAGGCTACAACAAGCCAATTAAAAGACCAGTATATTTATCTGATTTCATTCTAATGTGGAAAACAATTGCTGCTTTTTTAATAAGTTAAAACAAACACCACCACCGACCCCCACCCCCCACCACCACCTCCCTCCACTTGAAAAATACATCTTCTTAATGATAGTTAAAATGGCAGATATTGTATTTGTTGACTGTGGATAATATTCCATAACCAAAGAATAAAATCTGGTAATTAATAGTCTCAACAGGCAACTGAAAACCATAGATCTGCGTGATCAATATACATGACAAACTATTTCATAAAAGCATGGCTGCCAAGTACATTTCACCACAAGGTTGATTGTTTTTGTTGGCTACATCTTATTAGATTTGTTCACAATTCTCCACATATATTGCATTGCCATAAATCTTGGACTTGGCATGAAACTGGCCCCACTTGTAATAAGCTTATCAGCTATTTTGCAGCCAACTTATTGCCAATATTGGCTTTGTGACTTGGGATGTTCCCATTTTAATCAGGATGAGTGCATTCATTTCTTAGCCTTCTGTTTTGAAAAATTAATCAATTTAATGCATGGAGGAAACAGCATGATATATTGTTGTGGATGAAGCAAGGTCATGTCGGCACTCTAAGGGGTGATTGATATCTGCATAATAGTATAGCAATCTGTATTTCAATACGATGCAAAACAATATTCATTCCTTACATGAGTAAGTTAGTAAATAAATAAAGCAGAATCATAAAAAACCCATTAAAATTATGCACCGAATGACAGCGTACTTAAAAAAGATATACCGGTACCAACAAAGAATATATTTTCATTCCAGGTTAGTAAGTACATGTACATGTACATTGATTAATGAGGGGGATACTTTATAGAATTCTATAAAACAAACAATCTCTGTCACTGTACAACACAAGTCATGAACCGCAAGTTTTAGTTTTTATTTGTTGCCCATTGTGAAAATTCTAGGAAATTCAACGTCATTTTACATAAAATTGGGGATTTTTAATTCCGCTAAAACATAATTATTTAGCTGTAGTTAGGTTAACACACTAAAACATGAACAATGATGATTTCTTAAGCAGATTTGTTTTGTTTGGGAGTTGTTTTTTATTTTTGTTTTATTTAGTTGTTTTTATTGTTGTTCAGTGTTTTTCTTGTTTGGCTCCCCTATCAAGCAATGACATGCAACATCATTGTGCTGCAGTATGACCAGCTGATTGATTACATCATACCGTTACTACATCTGTTTTGTTTTAGATGTTTTTTTTCAATAGATATTGCTATGATAAGAAAGGCGAATAGATTATTAAGTTAAGACTTTGGGGATTTTTAAAAATATAAATGCAATAAAATTACTTATACACATGTACATGTACATGTAGATATATTGTAGTCCTAATAGGTGTAGTAGATGTAGTTTTATGATAGGGATAATAACACTGTTTTTCGTTAACTATAACAATTTAACACAAAATGTTTGGATTTTGAGAATCTACTTCCACTTCGTCTTGTCCTAAAATCCAAATTTTGTATTAAATCGCTATAGTTAACAATGAAACGCAAGTGTTTTTTATCCCCTAAATATATGCCTATAGAATTTTTGTTTTGAAATGTTTTATTTATCCTATTAACAAGACTGATCAGTCATTATAGACACATGTTCATGTGAAAATACGTGAACACAAAATAGCAATGTGTTTGTACATTTGTGTTGGTTCCAGGAGAAGTAAACAACTATAAAAATCATCAAAGCCACTGAGAAATATAATATCATAAGACAGCTGCACAAGTAAACAGCTGGACAAATTAATGCAGAGTTTTATTAAATGCACCCAAGCGAGTATAAATTTTTAATGAAATAACCACACACAATATTGGTGAAAAACATCGGCAAACCGGCTAGCAGGCACTTCAATGAAAGATCAATTTTTCATGATTTGACCATTTCAGTCGTAGCACATTTAATTTTAGTCCAGTGTCCAAGCACTACACGTTTGAATTATTGATTCATATCTCAACTGGAACCCAGTCAAATTTCATTACCATGTTCAGAATATTGTGATTCACACCTAATTCGATTCTGTGCGTCTTTCTAGCCTGCATTTCAATGTTTATCAAGAGGTCAATGAGTTCACGTCGCATCATTATTTCATAAAGTTCCTGTTGCTTCATCTCATTGTCAGATTTAACTATGTACCACTGGGAATGCAAAAATTGCTTGCTCACAAATAATGGATGGGAAGCAGACATTACTGGCTGATTGACGAATGACACAAGGACATGCTGCAGAAATAAACATTTTCTAGACAAATATTAAAAAAATACGAATATGATTCAGACTTGACAGCCTTGAAAACTGGCATAAAAAGAGATCAGGACACACAAAAAACAATCATAGCATATGGGATTATTAATCAAATTGGATTATTAATCATATGGGATTATTAATCATGTGGGATTATTAATCATATGGGATTATTAATCCCATTACTGGCTCAAACCCTGAGTGAGTGGTCCGCAAGGTCCAATGGGTAGATGTACTACCACTTATACAGATGCAGTAGTAACAAAGGTTGTAGTACGTACTGTCCTGTTTGTGCGAAGGTGCATAAAAAAGATCCCTGGCTGTTTATCAAATAGAGGTAGGTTTCCTCTCTCATACTAACACTACATGTAACTTCTGTACCGGACAGTCAGTCGAGGCAGATGGACTACAAGTCCAGGACAGATATGCTTGAACGTTAATTGGATATAACTACGTAAATAAGTTTTAATTAACTAACAAAAAACAGGAGATTCATATTACAAAATAAATACACACTTAAAACATTGTTTTAAAAAAATGTGTACATTTTGTAGACATAAATGTAACATGAGAATAAAGCACCAGTTTGTAACTACGTAAAATGAGCTAACGAAGGTAGATTTCAATTCGTGTATCCTTTGAACAGAAGGCAATTCCTCCTGGGTAGGAGAAAAAGGGGAATGATGAAATAACAGATGACTCCTGTGGAAAAACAAGATGTTTGACAGGTCTGAAAAATGCTAAATGAGATTAAGTGTGATCGACTAAAATAGGAACAGTTCTATAATATCTGTCTGGGAACGACTTACTACAGCTTTATTCCAAAACATAAAGACGATCAGTTTTACTGTTGTCATCAGGAGAATGAAAAAACAAATTATGTTCTATTTAATAGTAATACTGATTATTGAAAAGGGCAAAACGATTTCTCACAGAGGAAATTAATCACTAAAAAGTAGTGTTATTTAACTTCTGAATACGAAACATTTGTGAGGTTTTGTTTTTATGTAAAGGCAAAAATATATATAAATAAAGGTTCGTTTAAGGTTTGCCAAGACAGACTCAATTTTCCACCACTGACATTGAAATCTTTTTTTTCTCAAAATAAATTTATAATTTTATGTTTAATTTTAATGTTTTCAAATGATAGAATGGACTAACGATTGCCTGTTAACATCAATTCACCTCACTGTTTATTTGACAAGTATACTATACTTTGGTCATGTAATTTTCCAAACATGCTTTTGTGTGTTTCCCCCTTAACAAATCTGTGCACTGTAGATTTAATATAGCAGTGGACATGCACTTCTCTCTATAACTATAACTACCTTTTCAACTGAAAAATAGTCATGCAGAAATGTTTAAATATAACATGTGGGTTTTTTTTGTGTGCGTATATATATCTACAAGAAAATGAATAAATTCTATAATACATGTAGTTATCCGCAAATACAGTTAGTAATGGGTGCCTTTATTTAGTAAATTATTTGTTTTTTATGTTATTTTATAAAATGGCACCCATATTTCTATACTGGATATCCTTTATTTACTCATCCTGTATCTGTGGTTGGTCCCAGTGTTTGTAATACAAAATAACTATAATATCCTTTTGTTCCTAGTTAATCAGGCAGTCATTAAGATAAACTATATTTTTAAAAAAATCAAAAAGTCACTTAAAATAACAAAGTAACAATCCTCACATTGAAGTCAGTAATAGTATTAAAGAGTTGCTTCCCTTTGGCCTTGTTCACTCGGAGAAGCAATTTGGGAAAGAGTTGAGAGAGGTCACATGGTCATTGCAAATCAGAGATCAGGGGTCATTTTTTCCTATTTGCTTTTTTTTGCTAGCAGCACAGACTTTATTCTTGGTTGCCTAGCAACCAATGACCAGGGTCATATTGAGAATAGCAGGTTGAGGAATGTGAGATTTGAGATTTGGTTATTGTAAATATCAAGTTAGGGACGTGCAGATGTTGGAAGTAAACATTGCAGGAACTTTTTATTGAGGTTTTGTTTTGTTGATGGAAACTATCTTCACAAAAACAGCTGTGTAAAAGTTAGGTCACAACACAATAGAAAAAAAAACTGAAACAGTAGAAAAACAAAAACAAATGGGATAATTTTCTTATGAAGGAAAAAAAGACTACTCTACTTAATAATTATGTACGCTGTATACATTTATTTACTATAATCATATTGATAACACTACACCAGCACAAGCTGTCAGGAAAAACAAAGATGAATTACATAGGACAGAATTATTGTTCATCGTCACTGCTGGCTTCCACATGCAGTCAACAATTAAACGATAAGAAGAAGATAATATTGATGGAAAGAATAGCTGATTTTAATGAAGATTAATTTCCATTTTAAATATCGCATATATAGCGATCTAAATTTGTCTTATAATATATCAGTATCAGTATCTAAAGTTGAATATTGCTGTCTCGATCTAGATGATGGTATAATTTACATGTTAATATATTCTCCAGGACATTACTAAATGTTGATTAGGTTAGCAGGGAAATTTTTGTGGGTCACAAGCCTATATTTTGTGGGACCTTATAATATTAAACAGGTTTTATTTTTTAACTACACTTTGCTTGGGACATTTAATACTTTTAACATCCATAAGAAATATAGTTTTATTTGAACATCATGAGACATGGTATCATTAAATAACATTCTGAATACGGAGATACAAGTTCTGTGGAACAATAACGACTAAAACAAATGGTTTCGTTATCAAGATGATCACAATAGTTAGGCACACTAACATTTGCATGTATCGAACAACAATCATATTTGAAGGGTTTGTTATCTTCGTTTAACTTTTCTATGACTCATCCATCGTCAATCTCAAAACTATTATCTTATTCAGACAAAGTAGCAAGAAGAGTGTTTGAAAACGAATCTCAAACACTGCTAGTTATATTTTGCACTCAGTACAAGCAATAAAAGGCCACGGTTATCACAAAAATGTTGAGTACGTTTTCCTGATGTAGTTATCTTGTCAGCTAAAAACAAGATGCTCATTTTGTGACCTGGAATTTCAATTTTATGCCAACGGCTGAAAAAATGCCAAAATTGATTTAATAAAGTTGTCACAAATAACAAGAAGACATATTTTCCCCAACATAAAATGCCTCATGGGTAGGACCATGTCGAAGTAAATCACATATTTTATACCCACCGTGACAGCTCAACTGCTCGAGATGGTTGCGAACGTGCGGTTAGAAGCAGAAGAAAACAATAGTAGACTATTACTGTCATAGGACAAGTACAAGCGGAGGAGGAATATCGAATAATGTAGTCTGCGTGGCAGTAATATACATGTACATGTTTAAAACATACTCAATTAAATCTGCATCTCATATTTACAGGGAGCAGGACATAGCACAGCACAAGAGTTTGATGGGTTGAAGGATCAATCTTCCTCATTTGATCCATTGGGTTATTTCCCATTCCAACCAGTGATCCACAACTGATTCATCAAAGGCTATGGTCTGTGCGAAAGTGCACATAAAAGATCTCTTATGTCCTTCGAAGAGTATCCTATATGGGAGGCGCGGGTTCCTGTTACGAAGTATCGATATAACCATGCGTTTGACATTCAATAACCGCCGATTAATACTCAATGTGTTCCAGTGGCGTTGTTAAACATACAAATTATATTTGTTATTTTTACTTTAAATTTATACAAATTTTTAATTCTTAGGAGTTTAAAGTCGGATGTACAACTACAAATATCTGTACTCGCTGATTTTAAAGTTAGTACCAAGTTTGTTCACACTATCATACTTTTATGACTTCATTTAATAATTAATGTTAAAATAACTTCAGTGATAATTATTTCCAGTTGATGGAGAGATCACTGATCTTCTGAGTTGTTGTAAAATGTATCCAACGAGTGAAAGCAAGTTTAAGATCAGTGATCTGTAATTAACGAGTATAGTATTCTATTTCTTACAAATCCATAAAAATCAATTTGTACAGATAAAATTAATACCATATTTGTAAATATATTCTGTTGAAAGTGGCTATAGGAGTCACATGACATCAAACTAAAAAGTACGCCACACAATATTGAATGAATGAATGAATGAATGAATGAATGAATGAATGAATGAATCCTCTGCGAAAAATAATGATCTTACGGGATAGGCATGCAAGGAACAATGCACAGTTCTCATCAGATCCGTTAGGTTACTATGGATTAACCAATCACAAGTTTCAAAAAGTCATCTCTAATACCCATTAGAGGCTGCCCATGTGAGCCCAGAAATCTAACATGGGGTTCATTGAAACGGGTGTGTGTAAGAAAAGACTAATCTGAAAATACATGTATTGCCTATTGAACATTGGAAACAGTGATACTATGGTTATAACAAAGGAAGGCAACCTGTGCTATCAAAAGCAATTCAAAATGTTTTTGTGCATGGATTAACAGTAAGACTTTTGAAAAATTCTTCAGTAGTGTCGATCAAGCTTCTTTATCATCCGCTACTGACTTTTGCAGGATATATTACTGGCATTACAATTTGTGATATCTTGTACAATATATAAATCCCATATGCCATGAATGGAATTCGAACCCTGTACCTACCAGCCTGAAGCTTGAAGCATTAACTACACCACAGAGACCATTTTTCTAGTTACACCTTCAAAATATTTAAGTATCCATCAGTGGTGCTTTGTCAAAACCATTGCTTTATTTACGATACCGGTGATTGGCACTGAACAGCAAAATTTTGTTTTACAATGCTGATTAATACACCATGTATTCTTTTTCAACCACTGCATAAAAATATATATAAATTACCCATTGTGGATAACTGAAATGAGGAGCTTATGTGGCAACAGCAGGTTCCTTTTCCCATTCACTAGACCATATTTATTAATTAACTGACATTTTACCTGATGAATAACAAATGAGCCTTAAAATAAATTATTTCCGAACCAAATTAGACTGACCGGATGAGTAATTATATTATTGAGGCTACGTAGTGACTAGAAAGCCACACTACATGTAGTTATATAGTCCGATAGATTTAACTTCAAACTTTGTATATCGGTTGTTTGTTTCAACAACTAACCGACAAAAAAAAGTTTGAAGAAAGGTCTGTCGAACTAACAGGCATGAAGATGAGTTTTGTTACACAAAACAAACCCTCGATTCTGCTGCCTGCTTTCAAAACATCCAGTCAGTCATCTGTTGCCAGCCAAAGTTTGAAAATAGTTATAAAAATAATAATTTCTATGTCAGATGTTTTAAGAGATTAATGAATGCACAGCTCTGACTGTGTGAAGAGCAGATGCATAACACCTCTGTGTAATTATATTCCTTGAAATCTCTGCACTATCTACAGCACATCACCTGCCCAGCTGACACCGTATTGTCTGTCTCTGTGGGATCCTCCATGGCTTCACAATATACCATGAAAGCGTGTCATTACACCTGTGGTAATCGTTATAACCATAACTAGCAATTTACACACGAGTTTCTTTTCATTTCAATGACTACAAACATCTCTAGCACAATGGAGAGCTTCTGTTGTTTGCGAAATAAATCTCTTGAGAAACTGAACTTATGAGCACCCCAGTGACTATTATGCTTGGCCTTAAGCTCGTTGGCCAGCAAGGATTTAAAATAAACGTATTGCAGTCGTTAGTCACAGTTAGTTAGTTATAACATACTTACAAGCTATATCCAATTAAGGTTCAAGCACATCTGTCCTGGACATGCAGTCCAGGTGCCTTCACTGCACAGCATGTTAGTATGAAAGGAAATCCGCTATAACCTATTTGATAAGCAACATGACGTCTTTTAATACATACCACAGCCTTTGTTACGCCAGTTATAGACACTGGTTGGTGTAAGTTGTTGTACACCGAGATGAGACATGGGTGCATCTTTTTTTATACAGAGCGAAAACCTCAGAGCAAGCAGTAAAAACATGTTGGATCACCCCCAACAAAGAAGTTCAAGAAAATGGGCTCAATTGAAAGATCATGGCTATCCAGAATAAAACATTGAGGACATCTCTGAGTAGGGGTGCTTCTGCTTCAAGACAATGCACCGCTGCACACCTCACAAGTGGCAGTGTCTGCAGCTGCAGAATGTGACTTGGAACTACTTCCCCATGCACCTTACTCTCCAGACCTAGCATCATCAGACTTTCATATCTCACTTAACCTCAAAACACACCTGCGTGGACGAGGTTTTGCGAGTGATGATGAGGTTATGCCTTTTTGGGGGACCTAGAGGAAGAGTTCTAGAGATGGAGTAACAAAGCTCGAGCATTGTTGAAACAGGTACATTGAAGTCAGAAGACATTATATATATATATGTATATGAATAAATATATCATAAATGACAAATGTAGTAGGAGACATGTGTTCGTTTACCAATCTCAATCAAATTACTTGGAAATTTTAAACTTTAAAAAGAACTACAATTCAATTGTGTGAAATCAAATATAGCAAGTACAGAGTGGCAGACAAATGGACAATGTTGATTGGCAATATCTATGTGAGGGCACAAGCATGACATGTTACAACTGTGGGCTATTTGGCTGTCTGACTGTCCAACATCAAATCCACTAAGGATGACTACTGAATTACAAAGTGACTTTAAATTAGCATAATTACAACACAGGACAAGACAAGCTATGCATATGAAAATCTGGGGATATGTACTTTAATATTATCAGTGTTTTTCATCAGATATAACTTTTGCCTAATGACCATTAAGGAATAATGTCCAGAATAATCAATATCTCTTCATCAAACTGATCAGCTTTGGTTGAACTAAACTGACACAAAGTATCATCAAGTAAAGTCAATCATTTAAGGATGGGTACAACAGATAATGTTTCAACTCGGAGAGAGCTCACTGGTCTGTCTGTCTGTCTTGGTCAAATTTATATATTCTCTCTCTTCTATAGATTGGTCAAATACAGATAACCCCTAATTTCAGAAACCGTACTAAAATACAATCAAATGACCACTGTAAAGATTTATCCATGTATTCTGCTGTATCAAACATAGATAGATCTTTCCAAAAGAAAAAGCACTGAAATTTTCGAATTTGGTGTATAAACATTTGTCTCTATAATTTTTTTACTTACAAAAATTGAATAAAAATAAATAAATATATATCCATATATACAAATCCATACAAATCCAACTATGAATAACAGGGCAGTAATTTGTTTTTAACAAAAAATAATGAACTTTTCAAATAACTAACAACATTCTTTGAAATATATTGGGAGACCAATATGAGATGATAAACATCTTTCTTATGTCAACTGGCATCATTCGGGCAACACACAATATCATGTCGATATTGTCTAACGTCCACAATCAAGACCACATTTAACAATACATTTTATTCTTAATAGAAAAATCAAAGTATACAGTCTGTATTGTTTCATCTAATTGTAATTGCCCAATTTTCGTCATTAATATCTATTTTTCAAAAATTATATAATCGTTCTGACAGCAACAATTATTAAGCATGAAACACACCCACACATTAACTATTTTTTCCTCCAACACAATAATCAATGATTTTGTGAATGTTCAACTTTCAAAGAGCAAATGGCCATCTGTAATGATTAAGAGTAATTAGTCCACAATTGACAGAAGGAACTTACAGCATGGACCATTATTATCTATAATGAACTTGTAAACACACTGTATTGCTATACTCTATAGTCTATAGTATGTTTAATAGACATACACAGGACTACCAGTACATTTAACTACCAATACGTTTAATATACAGGACTACCAGTAGGACCTTGGACATACAAGGATTGCATAATTATATGATACAACTGAACAAAAGACATAAAGGAGTACATATAATGTACATGATACAACTTGACCTTGTACAGGAATAGGTATAACACAACAACTTGAGTTAAAAATAAGTGAAGTTCAAGTTGTGACAGAGAAATGAAATGTTTTGTGATTTTAAAAGATTGCAACACTAAAACAACAAGCGATCAGTGTGATAACAAACTGTCACGCAGACTTTGCTACTTAACCAAGCTTAACAACATACAAGTAATCAACATTTTCACCGTCTGCTTTCACAAACAGGACAATTCCGGATACGTATTTTGTATGGCTTTTCACATACAAAACAAGCACATTTAAAATGTACACAATTTTACGTTTGAGCAATAACATATAAAAACACTCGGCATTAGTTGACCATTATATCGAAATGGAATAATCAATATAGCCTGCAGATATTGACCAAATTTAAGTTAATTGGTATAAAATATTCAATGGCTAGTCCAGTATTTAAATGTAGAAACTCAAGCCTAAAATCAATAATGCCTCATCTATGGATGCATTTATCCGACAGGGACCATCAATTATTCACAGTTTTATTATCCTCAACCCTGAAATCTGAATTCTAAATCTTTTTATTACTGATACTTTACATGGCATTTCATAATTTAGGATGTAGCTGGGGAAAAATAGGCAATCAAACCATAGTAGTCGTGGTAAAAATGTTCGTCAAATTATGACAGTTTCATTTTGGTGAAAGTGGATGAAGTGAAATTATATTTGTTGACCCATTAATCTACGTATTTACTAACTACACACTTAGGCATATTTTGTTTGTACAGGTGACATGAAGAAGTAATTTTTCCCGATAAATGAATGTTATATTAAGTCAGAGAATGAAATTGAAAGCCGTCGTGTTTTTGTGCCTTTGTACTACAGGTACATGTCTGATAAATCTGCATTCAGCACAAATATATATAATAATTTAAATCAGTCTTTGAGATATTCTTTTCATTACCTACAATGCGAGATCCATATTTATCATACGATTTTCCCTTGTAGTTATATATGTCGTAATTGAATTTTATGTCCTCTTGGCATTGTTGTTCTTAAAACAAATAACATTTACACTTTTCTTATTACAAATGAATACAATTAAATTTAATTATTGACCATTTGCTTGGTTTTTAGTAGCAGACATGTTTTAACATTTACAACAGTAGTTTCATGTGTACTCTTTACTTAGGGTCTGTGCATAAATGACTGTGTTTCACAATCTTCACAATGTTCGAAGGTGGGGGGTGGGGAGGGGTAGAAGCCAAAATTAGATTGCATTTTATGTAAAAATATCAGTCGACAGATGATCAGTGTTTTGTGTTAGGATTAAAAGGGGAGGGATGGGGTCAAACACAAGTCATCAACATAGAATAAAAATTACTCAACCGGCACCGAAATGTTTGTAGTTTGTAAACACTGACTGAAGTGTTTACTTACCAGGACAATTCTACGGTAATAAACATAATATTTCATTCTTGTCCATGACAGATGATGTTTACGACACCTATACCTAAATTAAAACATTACCCTTATTTTCGTTTGAGAAATATGATAATTTAGGCACTCGTGTTATAAATAATATCCTCTATTTATTACCTACATATATAGAGGGAAACGAAATACAGGGAGAGACAGTTTTGCTTGAAGCTCGTGACTTCACACCATTGCTGTTGCTGTATGGAAAGACAGCATTTTGATTGAAACTTGTGACGACATGGCTGTCTGCGCCATTACCAAAATCAAGGCGAGCTGAAGATCACTCGCCTGAAATTTATCATTTTCTGACACCCAATAGCAGATATCTTTTTTCGTGCTGGGGTGTCGTTAAACATTCATTCATTCATTCGCCTGAAATTGTGCCAGGCGAGCAATCACTGTCCTGTACAGCTTACATCTTATTGCTTATAATATCAACATACAGTCAAACCTGCTTGAACGGCCACCTGTATTAAGCAGCCACCTGTCTTAAAGGGTCACCATAATTTTCTCCCAAATCATCAATTTTAGTGCATTATGACCTGCATTAAGCAGCCACCTGTCTTAAGAGCCCACTTTTTGTTACTCCCTTAGGTGGCTGCTTAAGACAGGTTTGACTGTATTCAATAGTGAAAAAATCTCACTTTTTACGGAGGTTTCTATCGCGGACTATGTAATCGACCATGGCCACCAGTACACTGTTGACACGTCTGGCATCACTTCCTGCTCTCCTGGCTAGAAGTGGAACTGTGGCCTCGGATGTTCTCGCCAACTGTGCAGCTATGACCGACTTGAACAGGGAGAAGAAGATATCTCCGTGACCTTGCTCCATGGCCCTTCCCAGTACCCATACCAGTTTCTGTTCCAGCAGGGAGCTCACCAAAACATCAGCCTAAATGATAGTTGGTTTGTTTAACGACACCTGTGGAACATATTGATTAATAATAAGCTGTTATAGGATAACAGATTGAGTTTGTTTGTTTAACAACACCTCTGGAACACATTAATTATTATCAGCGGTTATTGGATGTCAAACACGTGGTTATGTCGACACTTGGTCACAGATAAAGTTTGTTTGTTTAACGACACTTCTCGAACACATTAATTATTAATTAGTGGTTATTGGATGTCAAACGCATGGTTATATCAACACTTGGGCCCAGAGGAAAGAAACTGCCGCCACTCTTCTTCAAATAACAGCAAGGGATAGTTTATATGCAGTTTCCAACAGACAGGATAGCACAAACCACGACCTTTGATGGACCAGTCGTGGATCACTGGTTGGAACAGGAAATAACACATCAAGCTGCAGGTGGACGCTCTACCACTGAGCTACGCCCTGCCTTTTACTTCATAGACCCCTTTGCTTCATTACTCATTTTACTTAATAGCCCATTTTACATTGTAGCCCCTTCATATTCCTTTTTTCTTCATAGTAACTTTAACAGATGGGAACATCAAGATTGCCTCTAGTATACAAGTGGATCACATGGAACCACCTCATGTTCACTCACCGAAAGATTCAACTGAAATGAGAGTTCCAGCATAGACTTTGCCATTGCTAAAGCTGTAGGGGTCAAAGCCACCGAAGAGTGCTGTCCTTTGTTCTTGACGACAATTCCCTGAAAGAAGTTTAAAATTAATTTTTTGTTGCTAACATTTTAATAATAATATGACGGAATCTAATATTATACAGAAGAAACCTGCCAATATTGAACAGTTGTGCCAACATAGAACAGAATTATATATAATATATTCATTTAATGTTAAATAGAAGTGAACAAACAAAAATTAATCTACTTGTTGGTGATAATAATTTAGCAGAGGTTCTAGAATATGGTGGCCCGATGCCCATGGCTAGTGTTTCTCTGACTCGGGCCACCAAACAAATACTTTCATCAAATGAATATTTAAGCATGGCCAGTGAATTCTAAAATCCACTGATCCTATGGCCAGTGATTTATATTTTAATTCTAGAAGCCCTGAATTTAGGCTAGGACGGGAAGCAACTTTTTTCTCTGAAGAAACTTGCAACCACCATATAGGCTACTCTTGCCAATTAGAAACAAGGGATCTTTTAAATGTGTTGGGTATTTATTGGCCGTTTTTGTTTGTTTGTTACCTGGTAAACAGAGTTAAAGAGTTGTTTGGCGAGTTTCTCTCTGTTTCCACTTTGTCGGACTGCATCAGTGAGTAAGCCTGTCTTGTGGAGTTGTCCATAGCCAGAGATCAGCTGTGTGATAGTGGGGTGGTCCACGCCGGGGTCAGTCAGTGACAGGGGCAACTGAGCAAACAGGTCTCTGAGTAAAACAAGTACAATATTAAATTGCATAAAGAAAAAATATAACACATGTTATTTGTTTATTTAAAATTATAAATTAATTTGAATATTAATTCTTTTTTGACGATACTCAATCTGGTGAAGGCATAAATGTAATTGCTGCACCACGTTGAGAAGGAAAAGAAATGAAATTAATTTGAATATTAATTCTTGTCTGAAGATACTCAAACTGGTGCAGGAGTAATTACATTTGCTGCACCATGTTGAGAGGAGGAAAAGAAAAAATATTGTAGTTTGTAAAATATCAAATAACTGGAAAGGTTATAAAGAGTGAGTATGTTTATAGATCACTGACAGCAAGTATAGCATTTTTATTACAACAAATGAATATGATAGCCATGATTGATTGTTGTAACCTATTTCTACGTAACTTACAAACAGGTTATTATTTGAGGTATATTGAGCACTAATACATTATCCATTGTGGTTAGTGAAGTATTTCACCTGTCCCCATGCAGATATTCTCCAAGTGTGACCCTCAGTTGCTTTATCTGTGTGGTGGGCAAATATTTTGTCAACACCATTAAAGTCTGTTCCATCTGAAGTGAAAACAAATACATTAACATAAATAAGAGAAATAACAAACCATACGTGAAAAGTTCTACAAACAAGTCTGCAATCTGGTGTAAACAAACTGCTGAAGATACACACTGAGGCGTATCATAAAATATTGTTTGTTTCCGGTTACCCGACCGACCCTAATTTGAACCTGCCGACCCTAAATCTTT
>JAULBR010037534.1:0-15152 GCA_032355825.1 Melanodrymia aurantiaca
ATAGATTACCAATTGCAGGCCAGGCACCATTAAGTGCGCAATTAAAAGATGGGTGCACCTTCAACCTTGACCCGGAAGTTTATTATTTGCTATTTTCCACCCTATAGTAACTGCTATAGAACGGTAAGCCGGTGTATACAGAGTAATGTATAAGTTAACAGGAGTAACTTCTGTAGAACTACTTGAACTTAAATATATATATGATATATGATTATGCTATGATAAGAGAATTAAAATCTTTTTGTTGAATCTATAAATGAACATCATTCCCTTTAATGTTCTACATTAATTAGTGCACGTGGAAGCAATTAGCTTACATACATGTAGGAAAAATTAATTCATGAATATTTCCTGTAGCTTTGATTCTTATCATGTGATGCGAGAATGTACATTTATTGGCCACGTTCATTTTTCTTTAATCCGACACACGTATGATTTTTTTCGTCAAGCCAAAAATATCGAACATGATAGATATTTGACTTAACACCTTGAATTTTGAAAAAACTACATAGCCAAAATTAGGTGCACCCGGAAGTTATTAGCTCTTCACTTGCCTCAAATGAATTATACCTAGTTAATTACTTCTGTGTACAACATAATGGAATAGAAATATTAAGCACTATATAGATATATCAAACATACTTTAAAACAATGTATTTAGTTATATGTCTATGCATACATGTAGCCATGTTCCAGTGAGAAACAAGTTTGATTAGGAGACAATTAATTGTTGTGGTAATGGTAAAATTGTACATATCAAGCAGTAAATCTCAATTTGTTTAATGTTTGAAATATTTCAGCTTGCTCTACAGCCATTCCAAAACCTGCCGAAGGAAATTGAAAGTTTGAAGACGGTTATTGAGATGCGAAATGAAGAAATACAAAAACTGCGCTATAAGAACATGGAACTTGAAAAGCATGTAAGTTGCATCTTACGGAGATAACCGATTTTTAAGAAAACGTATTTTGAAGATTTGAATAATTTCGGTAAATTTGAGGAACAATACACTTGTGTCATTTTGAAAGGGTTCAATTTTGTACAGTAGTATTAAAAAGCAAATTTTTTAGCCATACATTAACTATGTGTTTCACATTTATAATTTTTGTATAGATTATTGATTTTGATAATCTGATGTAAAATACAGCGAGATCTAAATCTGTCTGTGTCCATCTGAGGAAAAAAAAACAACAACCTTACGCAGATACTCTAACTACTGGGCTAGATCCCACATCTTATATGCCATGCAGTCAGTTTGATCATAATCATATATACAATCATCCTATTCTGTGAACATACTAACTTACTTTAGAGTGACGAGGTGGGCGGGTGTGGTATGAGGAAGGGGTTGAAATGAACCCTCTCATGGGGAAAATGGTTTAAATAGCATATTAGGTTCACCCTTGGTCCAGTTCGTCCCAATGCGAAACACAATGCAAAAGACACTTCAGTGATCACAAGTGCAGTTTAATACATGGTAGCACCTCCAACTTGGCTTCGAACATTCACGATTTGTCCAGAACTGACTAATTGTCAGGAGTCAAATACTGTAAAACAGGTAATAATCACGGCTATTGCAGGATTAAATCATTGTGTATGTCTTAATTTCAGCTGGAAGAGTTGCCCATTGCACAGGAAAAGCTGGCTTCTTCCCAACAAAAAGTGGAGAACTTGGAGGCTATCGTAGACATAAAGACAGATCATGAAAAGTGAGTTGTGTAAAGACAAAATGCTTCGAAATATGACAGAAAATATTTACCCTTCACTTTAAGTGAGATGAATTGTGTCATTATCATCAACCTGGAATGTGGTTTCAGTCTCGCTATTTCAGTCTATGGAATATATTGCTAGATCAATATCCATGTGATTTCTATATATATTATGTGCAGCAATCTGGTTTTTTTAATAATATTCTTTGACTTTGAACATGAGAGTTGCACTAGATATTTTAGAGACTAATTATTGAATGGTACTGCATTGTAGATTTTTTATATCTGAAATCAGAGATATATATTTTTTCCAAATTCTGGGTCACGAGTCCAAATTTAAACTGAAATGTAACAAGTGGATCGAAGCACGTAGACTATGTATGTCCTGTTTTATTTTCATGCTTTATTCACCATTAAGCATTATTTTTTTTACAGACAACTTCACGGCAGATGCCAAAACTTGATGAAGAAGTTCGACAAGGAGAGCAAAACCAATAAGAGATTATCGATGAATTACGAAGAGCTGATGTGGAAGATGGGTCAGGAAGGCGGATCAACCGAGAACGTGTATCATCGCCAGATAAGCCGCTCCCCGCCCGGTAGCGGGAACGCATCACCGGATTCTATGAGACGAAGTATGTCTACCATCGCCAGTGATACCGAGCACACTCCCAAGCATTCGAGACGGTCTTGTGGCGACGAGCCATTGGAGTACAGGTTGAAGCGACGTTCGGGAACTTTCATCGTGGAGCCAAAAGGAACGTCTCCGTCTGCCAGTCCACAGGCAAAAAGGGTTTCGCCGAACAGTTTGGATTCAAGTTCACCGCGCTCGTCGGGAGTTTGTTCTGCCGATACAAGTGCTCATTCCGTGTCCGATGTGTCCCTGCTGGACACGAGTTTACAGTCTGTATCGAGTGCCGACGTATCTTCCTCAGACACTAGTGCATTTTCTGTTTCAGGCACAGAGGTGTCCTGCGTGGACACTAGTGCCCTTTCTGTTTCAGGTACCGAACTGTCCTGCTTGGACACTAGTGCCCTTTCTGTTTCAGGCACCGAGGTGTCTTGCTTGGACAATAGTGCCCTTTCTGTTTCAGGTACCGAGGTGTCCTGCTTGGACACTAGTGCCATTTCTGTCTCCAGCACCGAGGTGTCTTGCTTGGATACTAGTGCCCTCTCTGTCTCAGGCACTGAGGTATCTTCCTCTGATATTAATATCCAGTGTATCTCACACGAATTACTGTCTCAAGATGCAGCCGAGATGTCTGTCTCTGAAACTACAGAACAGGACGGTGTATTCGAAGAAGTTGAAAATACAGTCCCTGTAATAAATGCCTCTGTAAATATTTGTATTGCCCTGCCAGATTATGAAGAATCAAAAAGCACAGAAGATGGAAAACCATCATGTCAGCATGATGAACAGTCACCTCCAAACGATGGTGAACCATCGCCTGTAAATAATGGACCATCTTCAAATGATGGAGGGACATTGCCTTCTTCAAATGATGAACCATCACTTAAAAACAGTAGAGAAAGATCTTCAAAGCATAGAGTTGTTCAGGAATCTGATGTGTAAATGAAACGGATGTACATAGTAGATATATTACGTTAGACTATAATATTTATAGACTTCGTCTTGCCGAGTGTGTAGTGTCAGAGAAAGTATTTACTGTGTGTGTACTTCATTAACCACAGGCTTCTGAGGTCTGAAGGAAAGATTTGAAGTTACTTTGGTTTGATTGGAATATGGGGACATGTCCTATGCACCCATCACACATTCTCAGAATTTTGCATGTGCTACTTACAGAAAACCATCACAGATTGTGTTGAAAATGTTTATGTGTGGTCTTACATTCAATAGGACAAGCGGTCTGCTACCGCGACAAACCGTTTCGCCACCGATGTTTGCATCGAACATTAAATGAATGTGATATGATAGTACACGATCGGTACCAGTCACATAGTTCGTGAGCGCTCGCCCTATTGAATGCAAGGCTGGTGGTCTTAACACATAAATGTTTCTTCAATCATAGTTAAGAATGTACTCTTCATGTTGTGCTATTTTTCCCAGTGAAGTTTTTAGTACAGGACTGAAAAATTAAATGTTGTTTACCGGTAGTGAAAATTAAGTCAGGACTAATAGTTATTTGATATCTTGGTGCAAACTGCATGTGTAGTAAATCTCTGCACATGCCCAGTTGATTATACATACGACACGGGTGAGGCCTGTGTTCAGGTGCGTTTTTTTAGATTTAAATATATATGTACATAATTACTTGATTTGGATTCAACTATGAATTACTAATGAAACTATGTATGGACTTTTTGGATTTCTAAACTCGCTTGAGTCGAAGCATTATAGAACTGCAAATAATACCAGTTGCAATAATGTTCAGTATTTTTTATTCAGGGAAGTTTGGCAATGTTATTTTGCATCCTATGTTTGTAACATTGAGCGAAAACCACATTTAAACATTCTTATACATAAGTATATTATATTATATTCTGGAGAGGGGAAGAGTCTTACTTAATGAGTTCTTATGATAACGGGATTTCAAACACGGATGAATAATTAAAATGAGTGTCCAACTTAAAGCCGTTCAAGGAGGTATCTAGTTTCTGCATGTCTTGCTTTATTTGCCTAAGAAAATACATGTATTAAGAAATGTTTTTAAGACGAGACCGGACATTGTCTTCAAAAATTGATGGTGGGGGGCAAAGTTGAAATTGTTCTCAAAGTAAAAAAGTTATGTTGGTGCTATTTGAGCTTGATGGAAATCCAAACAGTCTTTCAAACATAAAGAACCACAATAAACTGTAGAAGATGGTCAAATTGTGATGCTGCTGTTTCAGTTAGGCAGCATTTTATTCTATCGTAACTTGGCTTGAATTAGATTCAGCTTTTTGTGTTTAATCAATGATTGTAACATAATTCATTTGCATGTTGTATTCTTTCTCAATTGGATAACTATGTATAAGGAATTTAAATGACAAGGACAATTATTTGTTATGGTTACAATATCTTTCATTTAGAGATGTGCATGGATAATGATTTAAAAAGCAATCTATTTGATCTTATATACAAGTTTTAAATGTTAACATCCAAGATGGCCGATAACATTCAAAATGGCCACCAAATGTGATATGATGTAATACATAGAACCTAATGTTAAATATTTGATTAACTATGTCCTACTAGCAGATGGATGACTAAATCCAGGAAAATGTTTAAAATTGGTACCGTCACTATAATGGTATCCCTAGCACACTTTTGTAATCAGATTAGGAAATATTTACACTTCAATTGCCAGACCGGTTATGGCACTAGCCTGGTTGTACATGTATTTACAAATGTGCCACTTCTTTATTTAACATCAACATACCTCTATGTCAGTCCCGTAATTAACAGGTTTGGAGGGAGGTTTGTCAGAATCTTCCCTTAGTACGAACACCCTTTAAATCAGAAAAAAAAGTTTTAACAGATTTTTAAAATTTCAATGATAAAATAAAAATAGAACGGTAATAACAAAACAAGATCTTGTTAAACACAGATTTTTATTTATCAATTGTAGTCGACACGTATTTATTTTTGTAAATATATACATATTATGTTCGTGTGCTACTGTAATTCATTTTCCTGTTTGTGATCTGAAGAATTAATTTCTTTACATGCACATTGAAGTCATAATGAACACCAGTTATTAAACACAGTTCACTTTGTATTATATTAAAATGTATAGCCCGTGTGTGCCACCGTATATTGCATAAATTAAAACATTTTTAACGTATGCCAATTTTTTAATTACCGTAATGATTTTAATTATTACCATAAAAAAAGAAGAAAATTAAATATTTTTTGCCCTGATGCTATCGACCACATTACATGTAGCAATAAGAATTTTATGTATACTTATATGAGAAACGAGTAAAGCAGGCACAGATCATCCAGAGAATTTGTGAATAGGGGTGGAGGGATGGTGCTAAGTTTGTCTGTCTGACAACAGTAGGCTAAATGTTTAGTATGTTATTTCATTTTTATGCCTTTGATAAATTATTTGTCAGTCTATGTTGTTGATGTGCAATTGATCTTTTCCTTTCAAATAACTGCATTGTATTGAGATGTGTAATTTTTCTTATTCTCTTAAGCTTACAGTAATAAGTAGATTTTATGGCATAACAGGATGCTATTACATGCATATTGTAAAAATATAGTTGCTATTATTGATCATGTGATTGTTATTTCACTTGGAGAAAATATCAACACAGCATTACGCTGCTTAAGAATTATATTTTCCTATCGACGAAATTGGGTCCAATGGATTTATGGGTATCACTGGAAAGCTAACATTCCTATCTTTAAGATGAAACCGGTTTCAGTTGCATTATTAAGATACGCAACTGAAACCGGTTTCATCTGAAAGATTGGAATGATAGCTTTTCAGTGATACCCATAACTCCACTGAACCCAATTTCGTTGATAGAACAACAGTATACTTCTTAAGCAGCGAATTTAGCCGATACATTTCACTGGTCATCATCCTGACTGACATCACCACAACATTAAACTTCGAGCAAATTTTATTTTTTAAAACTTGTGTGGAAACATTTTGTACAGTTTATGTACCAAAATTAATAATGCCACTAGTGAAAATGTAAACTTAAGAATTTTTACTATTTTATTTGGCAACAATACACAAAAAATTAATACCCTCTATGAATTCAAATCATTTAAATGAATTACTAGTCTACATATAATAGCTTCTAATAATAAAAATTAATACCCTCTATGAATTCAAATCATTTAAATGAATTACTAGTCTACATACAATAGCTTCTAATAATAAGTAGGCCTACATTGTATTAAGATGTGTAATTATTTCTAAAAACAATAAATAAGTACATTGTATTGAAATGTGTAATTATTCTCTTATAAGTACATTGTATTGAAATGTGTAAATATTCCTTACAAGTACATTCTATTTAAATGTGTAATTATTCTGACAATAAGTATATTGTAAAATAATTGTAATTATTCTTTTACATTGCATTGAATGTTTAATTGCCCCCCACCCACCATTTTTTCATCTTACAATAAAAGTGTCAAATCGCGATGGTTTATAAAAATGCAAGACCTCATTAATTAATTAATTAATTATAACGAGTTTTTAAAAGTGTTTCATCATAATACATGTACTGTATAAACATTTTTCAAATCTTTACCAGTAAATTGACATACAATACAATGTAATACTTATGTGGATTACTATTTACAATCGTCCTTTTAATTTTGCCATTCCATTTTTGTTATTATCAGTACCACCAGGAACAACAATTTGGTCTTCAAGTTTGTGTTGCAAAAATTACCAAGAATGGTCAGGGTTTTCAGACTTAGTTTGAATGGCCATGGTCCATTTATTGTTACTTAATAGGAATTTGGCAGGGAATGAGTAAAATTTCAAAATATTTCTGTTTTATCTATCATCATTTGACAGTTTAGAATGTGTATTTATTAAGGTTTGGAATAGTGTCTATTCAAATCATCTAATCATTCCATGAGTGACTGGTATGTGTGTGCAAAGGCTAGATTATTTTTGTGTAGTTTCATCACCATCTTAAATCGTTCAGTGTGGCCAATTATCCTGAATCAAATTGAAAATATCTATTTATACAGAACATAAAACAAATCAAATTAATGAAAGGTGTAAACCACCTTAATAGCAATACAAAAATCTTTATTTGATATGTCGTAAACTTTTATATTGTGTATCTGATTTTTTTTATATATAAAATTGGTTCCAGGTCTAATTTTAAAATATTTATTGACGTGAAGCAGTTGTTGATGTATTAATTTATTAAACATGGACACTGAATAGAAGTGGTTTATAAAACATATACCGGTACTAGTTAAACAAATTCCTTTAAAATCTGATGTGAGTAATAATCTGGTTTTTGAGAATGCATTAATAAAATTGAGCAATATTTGCATTTAGAATCAATTTCTTTTGAAGTTACTCTCAGGTTTTCTGTTTCAATTATAAGAGATTAAATCAAATGTTTTGCCAATCTCTATATACATGTAAGAAGATTTTTTTATCATATAGAAAGTGATTTTCATGCAAAAATACTGTGCAAAAATATTTAGCAACACCTACAAAATATTAAAATAATCAAATCTTTCAATGTAAGTAAAACATTAGTAATTTGATATTAGTTTGGATTGGTGTCTGTGTTGGTTCAAGGAACTCTGGTTTCAATGCAAACTGTCCACAATTGGCTACATGCTGTTGGTTTACAGCCAACTCTTCAGTGAAACTTTTAATTTTTACCTCTACTGACTGAAGTTCTCACCTTTAATTAACCAATTAATGTTTTCTCTTTTGAGAGGAATAATCTGTCAAATTACCTAAATCATAAAAATTTACTTTAGTTAATTGTATATTGGAAGTTATCTTATTATACGTTTGGTATTGCTAAATACTTTGTGCACAGTATATGTTTGTAAGTAAGATCAGTGAACCACAAGTATAGTATACATCTTCACACTTTATCAGTCATATTATTTGTCACATGTATCATCTCATAAAATGCTTTTGTGTTCAAATATTATTTATATACATATTTGTTATCATTTAAATAAAAATTATGCACAAACTAAAATGTGTCTCGTATTGTGTTCACCATTTTTAATACATCACATGGAGATTTTAAACGATTTCTACCAGTGACTTATCCAGCTGGCCATAAATGCCTCTTTATCCATGATACAGTCTCCGCTAAATAAATTGATGCACCACAGAGCAGTGTAACACTTTATAGGTCATCAATAAATCTGTGTTTGTTTGGCTTCAAGTTCCCCCCACCCCACCCCGACATTCATGCTATTGCCAACATTTTAAATGATGTACCAATTGTAACCTTGCAAGTTCTATCTGGATGCTACACTGAAGTCATAAAAAAAAAATCTGTATTTGACTAAGTGTTCCAACAGTCGTGCTATTGCCAACATTTATATGATGTTGATGTACCAATCGTAGCCTTGCAAGTTGTTACTTGGCCAATGTTTATAAAAATTGCTTGAAGGTGCCACATCACTTTTGCAATAATCTCTGCACAACAGTATGGTGATAGGCATGTCCGATTGCTGCTTATAAAGTTAGTCAACAAATAAATTATACACAGGTGAAGTGCGAGCAGATAGAAGTTTTCATTGGGTGTAGTAATACAGTGTTGTCTACTTCTACACCTATTAGCCGTTTCAGAAGTCTCCAGTTATTCTTTGTAATTTTAATAAAGCGTAAGGACAGTATATTATTATTGAACAGCTTTTAGGAATTGTGCATAAATATCCGTTTCACAATCCGAACAATGTTCCGAAGGCTTGGTGCAGGTAAAAGCCAAGTTCGGATTGTTTTTCATGTAAAACATCCGTTCACTGATCACTATTTTATGTTAGGATTAAAAGGGGAGGAAGAGGTTCAAACGCAATCCTTTATACCTGTGAGTGTTATCGTAATAGTCAATTTGTTTTATTGATTTAGCACCATAACATGGATCGCACATTCTTTGTTTGTTGGCAAATAACATGTCAACATTACGAACATGCTAAAATTACCAATAATATTTTAATAGTTTTGTGTTGATACACAGACAATAATTATACCATTTCTTTGGTGCTCATGTGCTAATAATCAATATTTAAATAAAATCTCAAATCAGAAAACTTTTATTCATATTTAAACTTGCAAAATACAGCATGCACACACAAAATAAACATTTGACCAGTTATTTTAACTTGCTAAATACAGCACGCATACAGAAAACAAACATTTTACAAGTTATTTAAACTTGCAAAATACAGCACGCACACATAAAATAAAACATTTTTTTACCAGTATTCAAATACAAACAAAACTATAAATTTAATAAGTATTGTATTGAATTATTTACTCATTTTATTCAGTACTTATAATTTCAAATTCAATGGCTGAAGTGCTTTTGAAAAACAATCAAAACTGACCAAGGTCATCACCTTTTAAAAAAATTATCACTAACATTTAGTTGTCAGCTGACATTACCAAGTTTCACCTTAATTATAATTTACTCGACAGATTGATGTCAATGAATATGATCATGTATCGTTAAGATAATTGATACCTAAATATTAGAAGTTGATAAAAATCATTGATATATCCAGTATTTGTCATTTGTCTGTGCACAGATTTGAACAATCTGGCTCAAAAAAAGAACAAAAATAATGAGATAGTTTGAAGATCATTTCTTTGGAATTTTATTCTATTGACAGGCTTAGTGCCTTGCAATTGCTTACAAAACACAGGACGTCAACGAACTGAAGTCAACAAAATTATACCCTGTTGAAATCTATTCGATGTCCGTGTGCATGGATCTTATGAACTAAATGAAAATTCGGAAATTGAAAATACTAAAAGAAAATATTTGAAAAAAAAAAGTATTTCCACCAAAAATAAGCTTGAAACTGGAATTATGCAGATGACCGATATGTTCGCTTGAAACAAAGTTTCACTCTTAATAATATTTAATTAAATAACAATATCAATAACCTGAAAAATATATTTTAAAAGCTGACTTAAAAAAAGCAATTCACCTCTATTATCAATATTATGTTTGATCAATATAAACAAATTGAATTCTGTTCATACATAGCAACATTTTCTGAGTTCAGAAATTCCTCTCTCCACAAGTTTTTCAGGTATTAAATTCTCTGAAGTTAATAGTCAAAATGTCAAAACTATATTGCCTAAAACATTTTTCTCGTATATTGTGATATAATAGCAACATTGTTATGATCATCGACCTTCAACACTGGAAGTGAAGAAGAAAGATGGGTAAATCCAGCAGACACGTTTTGTGATATTCTCTAGGTCCAAATACAAAGATAAAATATAATTTATTTAACGACACCTTTGGAATACATTGATTATAAATCGGCGGTTATTGGATGTCAAACACACAGTTATATCGACACTTGGTCACAGAGGAAACCCACTGCCGCCACCACATAGGCTACTCTTCTTTGAATAACAGCAAGGGATCTTTTATGTGCACTTTCTCAGACAGGATAGCAAACACCACAGCCTTCGATAGACCAGTCGTGGATAAACTGGCTGGAATGGGAAATAACCCAATGGGTCACCTGGGAAGAATAGATTCTTCAACCCATCAAGCCACAGGCAGACGCTCTACCACTGAGCTACACCCCGCTCCTATGTCCAAATACAGCCAACCAATGGATGACAGAGGCCCAACCCTTGTAAAATAAGATCGCTTTTAAACCTATATATCCTGGGTCGTCTGAAAACAAGAATCGGGTGTGCAAATCAAAATACTAAAATAACATAATAATCGTTATAAAGCTCCTTCGTAATCAGTAATAGTAATATTAACAGGTGGGGTCTCCGCTAGAGGACGATCGGCAATAGAAATCACAGTTCCGGCTAAATTTTGTCCATTAAGAGCAACGTCTCCTAACAACTCCAGATTGCAGGATGGGTTGAACTGGTTGACAGTCACAGATTTCTCACTGACAGTGTCAACGTTTTCGTCCATCATTGAGGCGGGCATGGACTCTTCCGATGTGGATTGTTCCTGACTATCTGTATCCATAACAGCTTGCTGGTTGTCCGGGTTGAGTATTTGTTCCGTGACCTCGATGCTTTCGTATCTTATGGTCTGAAGACGCCAAAGACCATCTGAATGGAGTTTATATCTAAAACATAATAAATAAAAAAGTTAGACAATCACCTGTGTAAGTAAATATTATGGAATCTGCTTATAACATTATACATTTAAATATGTCCCAATGCTTTCGTATCTGATGGTCTGAAGACGCCAAAGACCATCCGAATGGAGTTTATATCTAAAACATAATAAACAAAACAAGTTACACAGTCACTCGTGTTAATAATATGGATTCTGCTTATTACATTATACATGTAAATATTTAAATATGAAATCAGTGCTTTCATATCTAATAGTCTGAAGACCATCTAAATGGATTTTATATCTAAAACACAATAAACATTACAATTTACATAATCACCTGTGTAAATATCATCGATTCTGTTTATTTAAAGATAAAGTTTGTTTGTTTAACGACACAACTGGAACATTGATTATTAATCATCAGTTATTGGATGTGATACGCACGGTATTAATGACACCCCGTCAGAGAAAATCCGCTGTCGCCACATAGTCAACTATTCTTCGAATAACAGTATGAGATCTTTTATGTCACTTTCCCAGTTGGACCAGCCGTGGATCACTGATTGGAATGGGGAAATAACCCAAAAGGTCCACTGAGGAGGATCGATCCGTCGACCTATCGAACCTCAGGCAGACGCTCTTGAGCCCCTCTCCTGTTGACAACAAATTAAAGCATTTACCTGAACCTTGAATGTCCCGAGGGCCACTTAAATTTGTGACGAGTCTTCAAGTGATTTGACAGTAACGCTCCACGGGTGAACTTTTTCTGACATAGGTGACAGAAATATTTGGGAGAAGTGTCAGCCTGTAAACAAACAATCAAATTGAACCAGTTTATGATAATCATGTTCAACAAAGTCATGATGAGATGTGTTTTAATCGTCAAAGACGAAATTAATAAGCAGGGTCCGGTTGTTCGAAACCTGGGTTAGCGCTAACCCCGAGTTAATAAGTGCCTAACCACGAGTTAAATTTAACCACCGATTAGAAATTGGGTTGTTCAAACGTTGGTTAGCGCTAACTATGAGTTAAGTATACCCTAATCCAGCCTTTAACCTGTGATTAGCCAACCCTGGGTTAAGGAATTTAACCAATGGTTAGTGTTAACCAGTGGTTAAGTTAACCCAGGATTCTAACAACCGGGCCCTGGTTAACAAAGCCTGTGGTATGTACTGTCCTGTCTGTGGGAGAGAAACATGCAGCAGATTTTCTCTGACATTAACTTGTTGTAGGCTGGCAGTGGGGGAGGAATTGGACTATGTAAACACACGCACAATTGAACAACAGAACAAAAAACGTACATGTATATATACTTTTGTTTTAATATTGTTTTGATTTTTAAAAAAACAGCTTGGAATGATCATGCATACTGTTAAATGACCTGGCTAGAGTGAGTATAAAGTTGGTTCAGACTACACATTTTGGCCCATGCTGAATGCATGTACATTTACCAAAAACTGGTCGTGCTCTACAGTCCATGTGTCTTATCACTTTGCTTGGCTTTGCAAGCTTTGGTACGCTAATAGTTAGAAAAGTGTGTGAACTTACTGGTCACTAAATTTTGTCCTGGGCCAAGTTGGACGAGTTCGAGTCCGGACTAATTTTAAGAATTTTGAGAATACGACTTAAGATATAATTATTATGCCACCTCTAGGCTAAATCATGATCTCGGATATGCCACCTCTAGGTTAAGGCATGATCTCGAATATGCCACCTCTAGGATAAAGCATGATCTTGGATATGCCACCTCTAGGATAAAGCATTATATCGAATATGCCACCTGTAGGGTAAAGCATGTTCTCGGATATGCCACCTTTATAGTATAGTAAGGATGAACTCGGTCTTGTCAATGCTTAGGTATGTACATCAGTCTTTGGCCTAAACTCGAATCAGGTCATTTTAAGAGAGATATACTAGTATACACTGTATGTACAGAATATATCTTTGAATAATGGTACATAGTTACACTGATAGATACTTGTATTGATGTATAATATATTCATACCGTTTCAAAGCACATAAAATATTCATTTAAAATTTTTTACATATTATTATGGCACAATATATACATACATCTTTCTGTAATATTACTAAGGCAACAGTATTAATATACAGCACAACTTAATCTTGACATTGGAATGAGCAACAAAAAGTGTCAACGTACAGGTAACAGTTAGAATTAACCATCAGCATCAGTCGTTGAGATTGGTGGCAAGTGTCATGCATGAACCCTCAGTTATACATGTTAAGGTTTGAGATAATGAAGCTGCAGTAAAAGATATGAGACACAATATTTTCAAAGTATGAGCTGAAAACAGTAATATAACATAAACAATACAACGAAGTAATGATGTACACAGTATCAAATGAGAAACAACTATTCAAATCTTTGAAATGTATAACATCAATTATTTCTGAATGTTATGCCGTTATGAAAATTGATTAGAAATGAACAAGGCCACGTATTGAATACACAATGTTGGGTACAGACAAACCATCCTACTCCATATAAAAAATTTAATAATATTATTCTTACTCCATTTAACTCTTGTTTACATGTACACGTATATTACATAATTATATACCACAAAGTATGAACAAAATAACATGCAATGAATACATATTTATATTAAATGTAAGGATCACTTACAGTACGCTCCATGTTTTATACAGACAATTGCAAAAGAATTTACATATTTTTATCTTGTAAAAATTACACAACTGGTAAAAAAGACTATTATTATTCCAAAATTCCCTGTCAGATCACCCTGAAGTAATATAATACTGATGTAAAGATGAATTATATTTCTTTATTAAAGGTAATCAGTAACAAAACTGTCCTTGTTCATCTAGCTAATTGCATACATTTATTATATCATTCTCAATGTGTTCCAGTGGCATTGTTACACAGACAAACTTTTTTTATATGATTCTAAACATCGACAGAAATGTCATGGCATTATATTATATAAAATGGCTTGTTACACGTCGTACGAATACCTCACCAAAAACACGTTTGGTCAGTTTGAACAGTTCAATTGTCTGCAAACAGAAAATAGTGGAAATGTTCGACGCCAAAATCGGCAGGCAATCCCCTTTAATGAGGTATATATTTCAGAATGCAATTCAAAGACAAATAGTGACATTATCAAAGTAGCATTTATCATTAGTTTTACACATTTCAGTAGCGTGTTTGTTTTTTCACAGTGTAAAAAAATGAAACATTTAATTAACTCAAGTTAATTAGAGAATCTCCTGTCTTATCAGTGATCAAAATTATGACATCACACATTAAGACTGATCAATTTTAGCCAATGATTTGGTTTTTACTTGGCAGGATGTAGATCATTATTTTAATAATAATAAGTTAGAGGGTTATTTCCCGTTCCAACCAGTGATCTACAACTGGTCTATCAAAGGCTGTGGTGTGTGCTATCCTGTCTGTGGGAAAGTGCACATAAATAAAAGATACCTTGCTGTTAGTCGAAGAAGAGTAGCCCACGTGGCAGTAGTAGGTTTCCTCTGTGACCATGTGTCGATATATAACCATTCGTTTGACATCCAACAACTGCTGAGTTCTAATCAATGTGTTCCAGTGTTATCATTAAATAAACAAGGAGCGGGATGTACATGTAGCTCAGAGGTAAGATGTCCGCTTGTGGCGGGATGGGTCGAGAGATCGATCCTCCACAGCGAAAACATTTTTA
>JAULBR010037643.1:0-15148 GCA_032355825.1 Melanodrymia aurantiaca
ATTTGGCAATAATGTTGAAATGGTATTGTTAAACATGCGTAGAGGTCTAAAAGCCTTGCCTGAGCATTCCTTTAAGACTTTGTAGTTTGTGAGTCGACGAAATAGCGCACTTACATGATAGACTGACCAGTTCTCAATTGAATACACCCATAACGACGCCTTGTAACATTATTCGTGTAACATATACATGTACCATTTCAGGACAAAAAATATTTACGGAAATTTCCAAATGCTGAAATTAATGTTTAGCTTCTACAGAGAGGAGCCAAATAATAGAGGGCGGGCTTACAATAATGGTTTGGAATAAATTAGCATTTAATATGTACAGCCATCTGTTAGGGTAAACGTTAAAATACTAAGGAAATAAAAAAACATTATACATTTTTAGTGGAACTCCCATTCTCGCTGGAGGGGCGCACCCAACACCCCTTGGCTATGGGCCTGGTTACATGCATGGAGATCTATTATTATTTTACAATACAATACAATACAAAAAGCTTTATTTCCGTGTTTAGATATGGTTTTCTTTTATATATACACAGTCTGGTTGCCCAGCAGTAGTAAAGCTAATGAATTATAAACTAGAAATTATAATTATGAATTCATAAATGATAATGAAATGAACTACAGTAGATTCTTCTCGACTGCATAGCCTAGGTGCATGAAAAATATATTCTATTAACCATGTGGACTTAAAGGAATGTTGGTCATGTAATTAAATAAATGACAATTAACAATGCATAGTAATAAGCTAAAATGATTATGCAATAGATCTATATATGCTACTGTTTGTAACGTCACGTGACCGTCTTTTTTCTTGGATCTCAGGACAGATTTGCTATTAAAGTAAACTGTAACAACGATTTCGTGACAATCATCAAAAGAAATCTCGTCTTCCTAAATAAAACAATATGACCACCTTTTTCATCAAGCTCTAAGTCTGAACAGTTTTATGAATGTTTGTTTCAACACCGTGACCATTAGTAGCGTTACAACTTGAACTTACAGTAAAGTTGTGTTGTGACAGTATCTGGGGATTTAATTGCAGATCCCTTCTGCACTAAAGAAAATAACTTCTTGATCAGTAATTTCTGTAGACTTGTATATATATATAGTTAACTACTCTTATCATAGAACAATATAATACGAAAGCGCTTGTTGTTTGGATTAATATAAATTTGTTTGATAAATTATCTTTGCATAAATATTTTGCTTTGTCGTAAGCGTTAAGAACAGACTTCCGGTGAAAACGTGGAGAGAAAGAAGTTGGTGGAAAGAGCTGAAAAATTCCTAGGTAAGAAATTTTACAAATCCATTTCTATAGTACATTAATAGAAATACCTTATAATATATAAAGTTACATAATTAATGATAGCTGTGTCTTGTTAGGTTCGTCATAAAATGGATAATGCTTTGTGGTCTAATCCTTCGGATCTTGAACCAAAAGGAGGAAACTACGTGTATCAGATATAGGTCTACAATAATAATTTAACTTCAAGTTCAACTGTTCACGTCGTTCTGTTACAAATTGGGCGTGTATATCGTTGTCATATAACTTACAATACATTATACATATGTTCAGAATAAGTCATGGTCTGCATTGTAATTTGTGTGATTGCAGACTTTGGTCTCAAGCAGTCGAGGTATGCTAGCTTACAATACTGTGAATACAATAATGACAATTTATTAATGAATAATCAGATAATCATAATGTAAGTTGTATCGCCAAATATCCAATAAGGCCCTATTTTACTTCCGCGTTATCTCACCTGTCATAGCGAATATCACTGAAAGAAATGTCCTAATCAGGCTAATCCATTTGGTAATAGTTTTCGCTTGCTGTGAATCGTCAACGTACATCATTTATACCACCGGGCATATACAAACTTCCATTAGACATTTTTTCTTCACAGTCGCACGTTTACTTCAAACCAGTCAAGTACGGGTGCCATATTGGATAATTACGAACAAATCAAAATCACTTCCCTTTCATTCGGAACTTATTCGGTTTTTTTCGTAGAAACTTTGATTGGTTCCGAATGAAAGGGAAATGATTTTGATAGTAGGGCCTTATTCGATGGGATGAGGATAACCCTATGAATGATCGAATACTAGTAATAGTAAATAGGCTATATATTACACTGTTTACAGGCGCGTCCGGTGATTTGGCGCACCAGGAAGTTATCATGTCACCAGTGTTATTAAGCAATTTAAATCACATTTCTTATTTTAGTTTATTTTAAGACCAAAATTAAACATAAATTGTGAAAAACCGTTTGACGGGCTGCACTGAATGGCGGTCTATTTATAGATTGCTTATTTACAATAAAATGGTGCATACATGAACCTTGACTATAGATCACTGTTATTTTGTTTAGTGAACACAAATGCAACACCAACGATCTTAAAAAATGACGAAAAACAAGTAGGAATTGTTTTTTCGTATCGAGTATGCACAGTGCAGACAATGATTATTTCGCACTGTAGGGACCTACATGGCAACATATTAAATGATGTGCAATAAAATGACATACGTAAATAAGCCGCAGAATTTATACACAAGATAGAGTTGTCAAATTTACGTCTGCTTCGATATGGTCACGTGACACACGTACTACAGTAGACTGGTGCAACTTAAAATATACTGGATTTCAGGGGGAATCTGTTGAAAAATCTACATCCGACGGTGCATACATTTGATCTCTCCATGAGTTATTTTAATCAGTGTAAACTTTTGTCGGTTAATTTCAATAGTACTTTATTAAATCTATCTTGTGATTACAATGCGCGTGCGCAGACGCCATTTCTCGTTAGTAGCCCGGTAATTGATAGAAAGAGGATATATTTGTAGGTCTGTAGGCTATTTAAAAATACGCAAATGTCTGCAGGACACCATTTTGCTTGCTTATGGAATATTATGGATTTTTCGTATTATCTAAATGATGTTAGCTGAAGTTTTAGCCATAATTGTGCAGGACTAGAACATCTGTTTGAGGTTTGATTGGTCCAAGGATCGATCCTCCTCAGTGGACCAGTTTGGTTATTTCCCCTACCAACCAGTTATCGATGTCTGATCCATCAAACTCAAAGGCTGTGGTATGTGCTATTCTGTCTGTGGGGAAGTGCACATAAAGATCCCTTGATGTTACTTAGTAAGAGTAGCCTATGTGGAGGCAGGGGGTTTACTCTTTGACCAAGTGTCACTAATATTATAAACATGCTTTTGACATCCAAGAACCTACTAATTCTTATTCATTGTGTTCCAATGGTGGTGTTAAACAATCGAAACTTTAATTTTAACAAAAGACGTTGGAAGGCTATTGTGCTGCTTTTCTACTCCGCATACATGTATATTTCAGCCTCTAAGCTTTCCTATAAATAGTAAATAACTGTCGTCCATTTGCTCTGTGATCAAAGACTTGTTAAGCAGTGCTAGGTTTGCATTGAGATTGATAATATATCTAGTTCAATATTGAAAGATGGCCAAAACAAATACAATGTATTGTTCAAGTCCTCATCTTGATGTAGTTATACTTCTTGTTTCCCCATCGATGCATTTTTTCATAACATATATAATTATATTTATATATATTACCCCAGCGGGCATTCTAAGCGGGGAAAATAAATATCATAATCACTGAGAAATTATCCATATTGGTATAACGTGTCGTTCGATTGGGTTGTTAAAACCATTCCTGACACTGACAGGAAATGTTAATAAACTATGGCGTCATCAATTGTAAACATGACGTCATGCATATCGAGGAGACCTCTGCAAAATCTTCTCTTTTCAGCGGTACATTGACATCAATAAATGTCTGGAGTAATAAATAGAATATTAAACCAGGGGTTCTAGAATTGTTTTTAATTTCACTTGCCATGGGGCCAATAGATTTGAACATTCACTGGCCATGGCTGAAAATTCACTTGCCCAACTTTTAAATACGAATACCAATATAATAAATAAATTATAAATGTAAGTAAATCAATTTTGTTCACTGGCCCTCGGGCACAGCCAAAGTCATTATTTGGTGGCCCAAGTGTAAAAATCACTGGCCTCGGGCATCGGGCCACCGTATTCTAGAACCCTTGTTCTATGCGAATTAAATTTAACTCTGGGGAAATCATTGTCACATAATTTATTCCATAATCATGATCAATGCCGATATGGATGATCATGTTCTAACAGTTCTGCTGTTGTTTACTCATGTTTCCAGTTTGCACTAGATTGATATTACTGATAATATAAACTGGTGCATATTTGGACAATGTAAAGATTTTTATTAAATTATATTTCAAAATGGTAACTGTACAGTAACTACTAACTTTCAGTGAGTACATTTGTGTTACTGGTAAAGTGCAAAACTTGCTGTATGTGGTAGGTCAGGTCAGACTTTTTGGTAATATCTGATGTATTATTTCATTTATTTTGAATAAAGATTTACCACCTTGTTTGTTATTTCTTCAAAATATATTACATATGCCAAAATATACTGTTTGTAAAGTGGTCATAAAGGTTTTCATTACAATGCAATAAATTATTGACTGGTTGGCAAGTTTTGAATATGTTTATCTTGAGAATGGAAACCAACTTGCTAATCTATTGGTAATTGAGATCAGCTTGTCAGTATATATAACAGTGACATTCAGAACACCACAGACAGTGGCAGATCATTTCTATCCATAATGGATTTTAAGGCCTGGAAATTGCTATTTTAAGTATTTAGTGGTACCTTTTCGATTGGCATTCTGGCACTTTTAAAGTAGCCTTTAGTAATGAAATACTTGCAAAATGTAATGGACAATTGTAGCCTCTATATTTAGAAGGTTAATGAATGCTGTGTAATGTTTAAATTGCATGATACATGGAGTTGGCCAAACCAGTTGATAGGACAAATTTCATAGTACATGTAGTTTCCTATTAAAACGAGCTGATATTAAAACCCTTTGATCAAGGTCACTACTGTGTACAGAACTTCAATATTGATTGTTGTAACATATGTTCCCAACACATTCAGTTTTCATAATTTATCACTGTTATACAGTTTGGCTTTCTGCTTTTGATATATTTGATTTGAAATTTAGACAATTAAATTTTTAAATATACGCTCATGCCCCATCTACTTTGATATATATAATATATGTAATTATCAGCAACTTCTATTTTGTTTTGGCTGACTATTACTAAGAGTGACCTTAATAAAGTCTAATGCAAACTAGTTTATACCAAAGTTAACTGATTTATTCATTCTAATATACATGTACTAGTGGACTGTCTTTGACCATGAAGAGTTGAGTCGCTGTAATGAAATCTCACGTGAACTCTGTGACCTTGATGATGCTGTGACCTTTTTAATGAGTGAAATATGTGTCGGCTAATAACTACTAGGCTGTGATATGGATAGTGTGTTTCTTCACTACACCATATGATGCAATATGGTCTGGACCTTTATTAAAATATTAAAGACAATTATGTATTTTTCCATTTCAGGGTTATCCAAAGGGGTAGGTTTCATTCGATTTGACCAGAGAATAGAGGCTGAACGTGCAATTGCAAAGCTGAATGGCCACATCCCTGAAGGAGCAACTGAAGGGATTACTGTAAAATTCGCTAATTCACCAAGTTCGAACAAAAACGTAACAACTCTATCTCCAATGGCACTGGCAGCTACCTATGTATCACCGACCAGGAGGTATTTTGGACCAATTCACCACCCAACAGCAGCAAGCAGGCTGAGGTTAGTTGATGGTTGAACACTCCCATTATTTATCCGTCATTTTCAAACAAATAAAAACCTTGTCTGTAGAGTGAAAACGTCAAGAATCCAGTAACATGTACCGGTAATACACATGGGTACAATGAACGGTTTCTCAGACACTCAAAATTAACAACATACAGTGTATATGTCAAATGCTTATATTATTTGTAGAAATTTTAAAATAAAATGTACCAGTAAACACTTCTTTTTAGCAACAGAAAAAATAGATAGCTGACTTTTGAAAGTGTCTGAGAAACTATTTATATTATACATAATTAAAAAGATGAATTCCAAACTTTTATATTTGGCATTCCTATTGGTCATTTCTTGGTGCAAATGCGATGAAAATCGCTTTTGTTGGTGGATGTGATGGATTATTTGCAACCATCAAGTTTCCTTAAATGAATTTTGTTTATGAAGGATCTTTTAAAGAAACACGATTTAGTTACTTCACTTTATAAATAGATTATTTGCACTGGGTTTTTTTTATTAATAATAAGACATTCAGTTTGATAGTATACTGTCAAAGGAAGTATATTTTATTGTGTTTATTTCATTGTCTACTTTTATTTTTGTCATTTAGTGTCAGTTTGTAATTTTAGTGAACATATTTCTCTCTCTTTTTTTCAAACATCTTTTTAGTGTTTGTTATACTGTATATCTTTTATACACAGGTCAGCAATATGCTAGATGTATTTATTAATATGGTATAGTTGTCTCTTTTTACATTGTAGATTTACATGTAAAAGTCTGTGACAGTTACTATAATTTTAGAGCTGCATAATAAATTATAAGTTTAAGATAATACACATTCTCCAGATTTCATTGTAGCAAATCTTATAAATTATGACCAAGTTTGTTATCTCATTTTAAAAATCAGACAACAAGTATGTAAAAGTATGATGTTGATGAAAAAAGATAATTTGATTGGAATAATCATTAATTTTTCAAAATTTCAAAAGTTGACTAATCTTGGAATAATAATCAAATTGCCTCCTGGTCTGTCTCGTGGTTTTAGAATTTCATGGGAACTGACACACTATGAGAAACAATCGTTTCTATTAGGGCGACCCAAGTTAATTGTGGCACATCCCCTTCACACATACGTATTTGGACCTATTATTGAGTTAGACAATGTTGGAATGAATGAATGATTTGAAGTTTAAAGTCGCTTCACGATTATTTCACCTATATGCGACTAGACAATGTTGGAATGTAGATTCTAAAAAGTACAAACAATTTTTTACTTTGTTTTTTTTTCCACTGCCGACTGCTCTTTCTTTGAGGTGCAATGAAATGGGAAACAAACAATTAACTTGGGTTGCCCTTATCAGAAATGATGGTTTCTATCAAATCCAGATGCTTATATCATATTTGACACCCTATAGCTGATGTCTTTTTTTACATTCATTCAATCATCCCTCCAGATGCTTGAAGAACTACTGTAAATCTACTAAGTATTGCATCATGAAATTATTACGAGTGGTCAACAAAGGCCAAAACTTTGTGTAGAAAGTATTGCGACTTCAACTTCTAGAGCTGTATTAATAGAAAGTAACATACTACTGCGTAGAGAAAGTATTGCAATGATTAGTTCATTGCAGATTTCACAGTACTTTGTTGCTCGCAAAACTTTCTACATTTACAGTACAGTGTATTAGATAGTTTTGAAATGTCTACTTGTTTGACTAGTGTTTTCCAAAGTGAATGTCTTTTTGCAGATATTCGCCGCTTGAAGCTGGATTATTACCGAGCACTATTCTCCCAACCGCAGCGGCCGCTGCAGCCGCCACGGCAACCAGCACAACTAATGCCTTGAACGGCACAGGTTGGTGTATTTTTGTGTATAACCTCGCTCCGGATACAGAGGATAGTGTGCTGTGGCAGCTGTTTGGACCTTTTGGTGCTGTGCAAAGTGTCAAGGTGATTCGGGATTTCCAAACCCAGAAGTGCAAAGGATTTGGGTTCGTCACAATGACTAATTATGATGAATCAATGATGGCAATACAGAGTCTGAATGGCTTCAGTCTCGGCAACCGTGTTCTGCAGGTTTCATTCAAAACCAACAAATACAAGTCATAAAAACATCCCCTTTTGTCATCTAGTCAACCAATTAATATACATTTTGGAAGCAACACAGATATACATATTCATTCTACAAAACCCAGATACTTGCGAACCATGAAGTGTTCATTGCACTGTTAAACTTCTTATGAAAAGGTAAAACTGAAAATTTTATGACTCATAATAACATTGCATAAATGCGATCAGATTTGCTATAATGGTTTTAAGAAGTGCATCATGAGAGAATCTCAATTTCAGTTTAAACCACTTGTGTTTCTCCTTTTTTGAGCATAACTTGTTTTCATTGTTATTTTGTTCCGGTGTATATTGAGTTGTCTGTATTTAATATTTGTGTTTACATTTTGGAAATAGCTTTTTGTGTCCTAGGAAGTGATGGATCTGTGGAAAATCATCTTTGCATAATTTATTATCTTTTCTTTTCTTTCTTTGTTTTGTGGAAATGTGCTTAAAGTGCACGTAGCAAGCTCAAGGGTGGATTATTTCAGTATTGTTACATGTTCAATTTGAGTACGTTATTTATTGCATTATTTATTTATTCAGTCCATGATTCTTTATTTCTTTTTGTTGTGGTCATTTACATTAAATTTTGGTTTACTTTCATTTTCTTGTGTTTGTTTTGTCTTGCATGAGCCTTTCCTAACCAGGTTTGGCCAGTCTTTATTTTGTTTTACTTGATCAATTACGAGAGAATTAATCTGTAAACACTAATACGATACGATTTGAAGGAGACATTCAACAGAGAGAAACATCAAGTGTTATATCTCTGATTATTGTTACAATAGATACAAATGTCTCGCCGGTTCGTTTTATTTTATTTTATTTGGTTCTAATTTTCTTTCAAGTTCCTGCATGCATTTTGCTAAAACACTAACAATGCATGTTTGAAGTGAATGAAATCTTGTTTGTGATATTTCACTTATTTTTGCTGGCTCTTATTAACCCTCGTCATGCTGTAGTATTAAGTATCTAAGGTTTTATAGATACATGCTGAAAACTACATCATGAATATATGAATCTTCCAAACACAAAACTGTTGATGAAATATTTAATTTACGTTTTTAAAAAGTTTCAGATGTTAGGTCACAGAGTTTATGTATATATATTATAATATTATATATATATCTATAAGACATCACATGAAAGTGTCTTTTATCAGATACCAAGCTTGCTTGAAAATATACATATATACACTGATATCAAGCACACCTGGTATCTTCATCGGCATCATAAAAACACTTTTAACCTCATTATGACGGCAGTGGCGTGGCTCGAGACGAGAGCCGTTTTACATGGTACGTGACGTCACGTGACGTTGAGACATTCCGGCGGATGCACACGCTCTCTTGGTGTGCTCTTGCGACATACAACATGCACATCTATCACCTGACTGACTCACTATTTTATGTACATATTGAAGAAGTAAATGTATAAATTTGCAAAGTTGATTGAGAGCTGTGCATAATGTGATCAACCCCCAATTCCAAGTTTATAGACATTTTTTATACATTTGAAAGAAGAACTGATTATATGTTTAGAACCTTTACCGCTCTCTTTTGAAGGAGCGTCACCATGACAGTCTTGTTGGAAAATTGTTTTTGATGTATAATTGTTCTATTTTATGGACAAACAGCAAATATTCTTTTACATTGAATTCCAGTGTCTCCATTTTTAGGCCCTGTGGCCAGAATATATATGCAATCCCTTTTATCCTATTAGTCAAGGAAAGTTTATGATGAAACTGTGTGGTCCAGTTTGTTACATGTACACGTGTTATTCAGTTTTGTGGCCAACTACTGAGGTGGTAAGTATTTCCAATCTGTGGCTATATAGATGTTATTTCCTGTTAAAAATAAAATCATGTGCCAACAACCCAAGAGTGCTATATAGTACGATTTTGTTAAATTTCTGGTTTCACATTTTGAAAACACCTAAAAGCTTCATTTTTGACACAGCAGAGATCACCTTTAAACATAAGTTATTCATCATTATTTTAATGGAAAATACTTATTTCCAGTTTGCAATTTTGTTTCATTGAAACAAATTTCAATTCAATTTTCCATCAGATTGTTTGATTCAATTTCTGTTTTTTCCATTCATTCATTCATTCGTTCCTTCATTCTAGTTTTCATCTAAACTAATTGTATTCAAATTGTTTTTACATTTAAGATTTTCTTGTTCAATGTTTTAATTGTTTGAGACTTTTTTCTCTTGATTCATTCCATTGTATTTTTGATATTGGGTTTTTGTTATGGTAAGGGATTTTTTTAATTAACATCAAAAGCACCATTCAAACTTACAAAAGTCTTAAGTGCTACATCCTACCAGAACAAACCCTTTATGTAACAGTTTAACTTTTGACTGTCTTATACATGTGCTTTCTGCTTTTGCGTTAATATTACCAAGTATTAGGATGTCTTGTCCCAAATAGCTATGTTTTAGCAGTGCTCCAGATAAATTTCTCATATCATACTTTTCACAAATACATTTTTAAGAGTACACAATAGTCTGGAAATAATGTCATGCATGTTTCTAGACTCTTGATGTCCTTTTCTTTCTTTTAAGTATACCCTTGCTTTTACATTATCATTGTCTATATTTTTATTGTACGTGTAATTTAATGAATAAGTCTTATACTTTTCTTTCTTTCTTTAAAATCGATCGTTTTAATACCATCAACCCATTGGTAGTATTACTTCATCACAAAAATTAACTTCCCGACTGAAACAAAACTTATCTGGAGCTCTGTTTCAGTATCCTCAATCAAAAATTTTCATTATTTCTGCAGTTTTTATTGTTGTACTGAAAAAATTCTATGAAGCTCTAAGCTGTTGTCAGTCATTATTTGTAGTTCAGTTGTATTGCAATATTTGTACTTTTACATGTGAACTATTTACACAAATAAAATCTTGCAAGAAAGACCCTTATGCATCTTTATCAATGGTATCACATAGTCTGAAACAGAATTCACACATAAAGGACACATAACATCTGTGGTAGCGAGTTATGTTTCTACAGGATTGACAACACTAAGCCTTGAAGAAAGCCTGTTTGTCACACTAAAAGTTCAAAATAAAAGTTGTCTTGAATAGGACTTGGAATGCATCATCCGGCAACTATAATTAATGTAAAAACATTTTTGTGACCTTCCAAAGTAAAACCAAATGGGGAAGTCTAAAAATGTAAACCTAATCGGTAGGTCCCAAAAAATCGGCTTGACCATTTCTAGTGACATCTCTAACTGAGTTTGTATGGCCCTAAATAGTCAGTTTTGCAGATTTTTCAGACAGAATTCATTTGGTTACACGTTTCTTGATCTTTTCAACATTAAAACATAGACTAAACTCATGGTTCCTAGGACCTAATTTGCATATGATATTCCACTCTGAAAATATGTTTGTGTGCTCATCTATCAAAACTGTGAGAGAAAATGTTCAGTGTCTGTTTCTCTTGTCTTAGGTATTCACTGTTTTCTGGTGTTTGTCATGAAACATTCTTTCAGATTTGAAAAAAATATTACTGGACAATTACTTAAATATTGCTCATTGTATTATACATGTTGATTTTTGAGAATATACCAAATGTATCCATGGACAAGAGACAGGACACCACACTTCCCAATCGTTTACAAGTTGTTGTTGGTATCAAAGGCTACAAAATACGAAAGGTACAAGACTTAATAATATTATTTATTTTCTGGAGAGAAAAAACCCCAGTAAAAATCACCAAATGTTAATTAATGCTTGATCACTACACGGCGGTATTTGAGCAGGTGGAACTGAAGGCTTCATGACCCACACACTTTTTTGGCCAAAATATGTTTTTGTACCATAATATTTTCAATATTTCACACCTGGGTCACTATCATCCCACCCCCACCCATCAACTTTTGGTCATGCTCTGGAGCATCTGCTACCTAGGTCTTGGAATAGTAGCCTACCAATCAAAAAAATAGAACCTGAGTTCTTGACTAAACAACTATTCAGTTCATTTGTGTATTTTACATCCAACAACGTACGTGAATGTTGTTAGTTATGTCACAGGCATATCCAAAATTATAGAATCCGGATATAAATAGTACTCTGATATCAACTAGAACCTTGTTAGTTATGTCACAATCATATCTAAATTAAAGAATCCGGATCTCAATAGTACTCTGGTATCAAATAGAAACCCTGCGTAGCCAGAATGAAGTTTTTACAGTATGAATACTGTGTATAACTTATAAATCCTGTATTCTTTATTTTCAAGAACCTCATCTGGCAAAAAAAAAGTTAAGTAGTTTTATTTATAAAAATTAGGTTAGGTTTTATTTTCCACGGATATATTTGTTATTGTGGTTTTATCAGTTTAACAATACGTGGTAAGTCTATATCTTCAGCTATATTCAGTATATTGACGTAGTGTTAAACAGTTTATATTTTCTTTTGAATAGATGGGTATAACATGTATGGAGTAACGTAGGTTCCCGTTCTACCGTAACTAAGCATTCAAGCATTCTTTTGGCATGTCTTGCATGTATTAGCTTCCAGGTTACGCTTTGAAACTAACCTAAACGTTCTAAATAGCGTCAAATAACGTTATATTTCCAGTTTAAAATCAAATGCAAATTCCACCTTCAACAATTCACTTTCTGACACAAATGTGTGCTTTTTTATGTATTACTTATAATGTAACATTGAATTTTGTTATTATTTTTAAAAATATAAAATGTTTGCTTTATTGTTTATGACGATAAACCATCACAATAATGAGTGAACTATATAAAGATTATTAATGTTTAAAGACAAACGTTTGCTTTCAATTTATTACTTGTAATGTGACATTTTAAATTCCGTTACTCTTTTAAATACCATTTTGATTACGATTTAAGTTGTTGTTCTATTTAACATTAACCAGTAGGCCAGTTGGATTGAATTCTGGTTTAGATTTCGCTTACGTGATCGCTAGACACGCGTTTAAACATGGGTTACCTGAGACACGCGTACGTAAGTGCTTATTAGCATGTTCGGGTAATCACCATGACAAAGGAATACCTGCATTACTCGTTTAATCCCTTTACGAAGCCCGTTATTTCATTAACGATTGGCTTGTTAGGTCAGTAGCTTGATTACTGGGTAAGGAATTCCTAAAGACGTTGGACGTGTTAAATTTCCGGTACTATTTCAAATAACGTGAATTTGTCGCCGCATTAGTGCGAAACGTCAGTCGCACATACATAAACAAAAGCGACTCCGTGTTTCTGGAGCATCTGTGCAGGTTTTGAAAAGAACTGAAACAGCTGGCTCAACCGTCACTGGGTTTTACATTATATACATTCTCTTTGTGTGTGTTGCGCACGAATATTCCAAGTCCTATTGAAGGTGACAGATGTTCTGAGAGGCACAATAGTCCGGAGAACTTGCACATGGGAGTGTCTGTCGCCTTTCCTCTTTGTTACAGGTAAATTGTCCAGCCAATGAAATTGGGTATGAACACAGGTGCCGGAGAGTTTTCGGGTTCGTCGCGTGTGCAGTCATATATGTGTATAAAATAAACTGGGCTATAGAAAATGATATCAACAAAGGAATTTCAAATGTTAGTCTCGTTCTCACCTGTCATTGCGAGATCAGGCGCGGTTCTAGTGGGCAGCTTGTATACTATATTTTGTGTAAGACGTGTTATTGTTATTTTTTAAACCGATTATTGCAACAGACATCACAGCATTTGTTGGTCTAAATCACCCCCTGCATCAAATGTTCGCTATAGGACAACATTCCAGCATAAACAAATTTTATATTTTATATTATAATTTAAAATTATTTTATTGTCGAGGTGTTTTATTGTCATTTTTAAATGATGAGCAACTAACTCCACAACTATATTTATATATAAAAACGTAAAAGATCAGTTATTTTTCACCTGATAAACATTTGTCTTTGACATTTGATTCAATAAGACCTTTGATGGCAATTCATATCTAAGTTCTGTTCTATTCGAATCTCAACACGTACGTTAGAAATTAAGACCATAAGACGAATAAAAATGGCACATATAGTAATGGAAGGGGTATAATATATAGGGTGACGTTAATCGTAAATTTACGAAAAGTTATGAGTGAGGTGATTAAACACATTCCAATTAATTTGTATTATGTTGAACAACCCATGCACTGGGATATACACCGCATATACTATGTTAGTGATGTAGTCGTGTTTTAGGCGCGAACTTCTCATTGCCTGGCGCCGATTTTGAATGATTATATACGAGGTGGGATGGGAACGTAGGCATGTTAACAATTACTGGCACTGATTAATCCGAAAGTTCTAAAGAAGGTATGACGCATCATTGACACAGATGATGTTTGATGCAGTACCCTACTTTGATCGTTTACACGTTCTGAAACACCATGCAGACAAAATAAAATGCCTGTGCTTATCACGGATGAAATCGGTGGGGGCAGGATACGCTCTACCTTTGGCAGTCAGTCGTGAGTATAATTATGCCATCACTATGTGGTAATATCCGTTCGACTATGTCGTGTGCAGATATAGGCATTTGACTAGTAATGGTTTATCGTTTATATTTCAATACCATGTGCCTGGACGACTAGCGTGCTATATGGAGTTCAGAATCATCAAAACTCCATCGTCTTCGCCAAATTTCGCCTGACGAGAAACAAATGGTTCCCGCCAAAACCATCTGTGGCTATCATCTGGAGAGATTTACTGTTCCTTCCGTTCATTACCTTAAAATATTAAAGGGGATTTGTAACAGCTGTTGATTGTTGCATAATGTAATGATTAGGGGCCTACCTCTAACCTCCAGATGGCTGAACTTTATGACTGAAAACAAATTCACTCTGATGGTCTTGTTTATACATACATACTAGTATGTGTGTGGTTTTTTGTTTGTTTAGTTTATTAGAGCTCTGTATAATACAGTTTAAACAAAGTGGGCCTTTTTTACATTATTCGGAGGGATTTTTTTTTCTGCTGAAAAAAAAATGAAACTGATTCATTTGTTTATATCAATGGAAAATATATACCAATTGTGTTATTTTTATTATAAAATTTTTTATACAATTTACTTCTATAAAACATTTTTGGAATATATTTAAATTATAATTAAGTAAATAAATATTAATATGTAGCAAATCAATTAAACTATCTATCACACGTACGCCTGTATCTAACTTATTTATAAACATTTGAATAATAGGCCAGGTGTATTAATGGACATCGGTCATTTTTTATGATGTGCATTGTGGATAATTGGTGTTTAGGCATGGGAATGTTTTCCATGTCTTGCGTACAAAGATGTAAAAT